>JAFFZR010028493.1:0-12169 GCA_018397195.1 Lethrus apterus | reverse complement strand
TTTTGTTTCGATTTCATTTTATTTGGGTTCAATTTTAATCATTTGTTTTTAATTTTACCTGTCACAGTTCAAAATACATTTTTTGGGTTTAATTTGATTTGTTTGGGTTTTATCTCATCGAAAGGGTTCAATTATCATTAAACACGTACGTAATTTATATTGTGCATTTTTGTTGATTAAATTTATTTTACATAAAAAAAAAATCGTGGCAGCGGTGGGATTCGAACCCACGCCTCCGAAGAGACTGGTGCCTTAAACCAGCGCCTTAGACCGCTCGGCCACGCTACCATGTAACGTACAAATAGAGTCCATTCAACCCGTATTTTTTTATTATTTAATTTTCACACCGTTTACACGCATTAATTTCAAAATGCATCACATTGTAGAAAATGCACGTCATTTTAAATAATCTCTTTTCAGAGGCGGCGCCTTCGCTAGACAAAAATAAAGCGTCTCGGAAATATTTCTCCATCGCCTCGAGATTATTAAATTCCGATCGTTTTTCATCGCGAAACCGTCCGCTTTTTGTGATCGCTGATCGCAGTTGGCGCGGATAAAAGCGAAACAGTGCGAAAATCCGATCCAATTTAAAGTTAAATCTGTTTAATGGCATCGCGCGCTTATTACTTTCGCGTTAGTTACGTGATAAGCCGATCGTTTTAATTACTTCGAGGTTATTAATATGCAAATGCGGCCGGATATGCCGGATTTATAAGAAAATGCGGCACACAACATCTTTGTAATTGTATGGCAATAGATTGAAGCGGAGGATTACAAGTGGTACGTGTTATGTGTGGACAAGTGGTGGATAATTGGGAGTATTGGATGGATGATTGTGTTGGCATCAATATGGACGATAGCCGGAAAATTGGAAAACGATGCCAATAACATATTTGCAACCTGCTTTCCCATACAACTTCAATACTTCATCCTCTAACTGCTCACGCCCCTACTTCTAACGCCATCTTCGTCCATTTCTCCTGTCTTCTCCGTCTCACTTTCCACTTGTATCTCGTTACCCTCTCCAGTTTTTATCTCCACCTTCTCCCTGTACGTCTCGGTGAACACGATGTATTCCGTGGTTGATCTCTCAAGACTGAGAACCTTTTTCAACACGGGCGCAGCAACCCTTTCTAACCTCTTCTGCCCCTTCACCACCAGACTTCACCCACGTACATGATATACAGCGTCCCCACACTGCCCTCGTTTCCTCCAAATTGCTTGCCCCTTGCTCCATAATATCCTCCTCAAGCATTCCTCCACTTTTTTAGCTTTTTCACAAGCTCCTCAAGGCTGTTATTCGCGCTAACCAAGTACATCCACTCCAGTTTCATTTCCTTTCTTCTGAATACCATCGATTTCGTTTTATTCACATTTAAACCTTTCCTGTTCAGATACCTCTCCAGCCTATACAACATCCCTTTCACAACTTCCTCCTTCTTCGCCAGTCATCTGCGAATGCCAACGACTATATCTTGTTTTTTCTCAGCTTTCCCCTCTCTTACCAATTCCTGAGGACGTCTTCCAGATCTGAGAGATAGAATTGAAAAGCTTCGGGCTTAATGGGCACCCTTGCCTTAGAGATTCAAATTGGCAAAGGAACTGTTTAAGCTTACATCGCGTTCTCATATACAACTGACTTATCTTGCGAATCAGCGCTGCATCCACACCTCCTCAACCACAACCTTATCGAAAGCCGCTTTTAAGCCAACACAGACCGCGTACATCCTGTCTTACTCTTTCCCCGTCAAATAATTCAAGATGAATATGTTAGCAAATATATGTTGTTACCAAAACCCGAGCAAACCCAAAGCACATAACTAAATAAATTCAAGTCAACCCAACTGATTCAAAGCCATTGGATTAATTTATATTTAGATGGGACGGATTAGGTTGTACGACAGGTTGTACGACAGCAATAGATGGAATTTTTTCTTCCTCAATTTTATTGCTTCTCTCCGTGAAAACCTTCGGAAAAAGTCAACACAATTGAATTGATGCAAAAATAAATGTATTGGGTTGGTTTGGATTTGCTTGGGTTGGATTGGATTTATATTGGGCGTTTTAGGTCAGTAATACTTTTTTATATTTACATTTCATTGTCATCATAAGCATAACCCAGTCCGAGCAATCGAAGTAAACCCAATTCTAAGCAAGAGTTTCCTCCTATGAATTTGCCTTGGAATATTTTAAAATTTTAATTATTATATCTGACTATAAGATTGCTTGCATCATTGGTAGTCTGTAATGACTATGAGTATCGATCGATATTAAGTGGGTTAAGTTTCTTGATGAAATGTGTGTTTGTAAGGAGTTTAAATACTAATAAAATTTTTTATAGAACATTTCCAATTTCGATATAAAATGAGATTCCTTCGTAATTTTCACGTGGGAAATTTCGTCTTATTCACGTGACTTTCACGCTTAATTTTGTCTTTATTTCAACAAACGTGAAAAATTCATAAATTACATTTCGATAAGTCACATTAAAACAGATTTACGATCCCCTAAAAAGAACAAGTAATTTAATTTTTCTGTTTTTAATGTTCGTTTTCTCGGCGGCGCGGCGTCGCCGCCGCCGCTGCATCCACAATTACGTTTCCAAACGAAAAATTCATGGCAAAGTATTCCATTTATAAAGTCGATAAAATTTAAATTCTGTCCCTGCACGCACGCACACGATGAATAATGTTAATCGGAATGCAAATGACCTGTGCACCGCATCGACATATGACAAATGATAGATCGACGCATAATTATCATAATCTTTTGGAGAAATGGTTCATTTACGACGATTAGAATTGTGAACTATTTTTCCTTGATTTATACTCGTAATCAAAGAAACGAACGTAAAATATGACGAACTTGAAGAATCTGCCACGACGAAACTTTGTAAAAATTATTATTATTATTATTATTATTATTATTGTCGATTTAAAATTAGAAAATTTTAAATTTGTCGCCAGATCTAGAACTCGCATGGCCTGCCATATACGAACCCTATATGATGGTATAGTAGGAGGTGGGGACTGAGAACGAACGGTACGGCCCATCTCATTGCCCATCCATCTCCGTCCATCTCCTTCAATTTCTCCACCGCTTTTCCCACTTTGTACGCAATAGTTTTTCATACATTTTCTGGTCTTCTCAAATCCATCCTTCCTTCTGTTTCACTTTCTATTTATAAATCACGTCTTCACTCAACTCTTCTCTTTTCCCATTCCTTCCATTTCCGCTCCGTACAAATTTTTTTAATACACAAAATATTTAAAGATCCGTAACTCATATAAAGTATTCCTACTAACGGATCTTAAAATAAGGAATGTTTTCATTCAAGCAACGTTTCAAAATATTGAAAAAAAAAAAATCTGGGATAAAATAAATTTTTCTTTGAGCAGATGGAAAGTTAAACATTTTCTTACCGGTCTTTTACAGCAGATAATTGTGTAACTGCATCCATCATACCAACCCAATCCGATCAAACTACGTTCCAGATTAACAGAAAAATTGAAAACTCAATTCTAACCCAACCTAATTCATTAAAGCTGGAATTGGGGCGGCATTTATCGGACGAAGAACAAAACATTGAATATCGCTGAAGTAGGACATGTGGGAATTGTGATAATGGCGGGAAAATTAAGAGATGAAGGAAGTTATAGGAAAATCAGGAAAAGTCGAAAGGGAAGAGAAAACGAAAGAGAAAGGAGGAAATTCCTTACTTAACAGGTTGAGTGTATAACAAAAGAAAAGGATAAAGTGGAAAATTGGTTCAAAAAGAAGATTAAAGTGGAGGAAACATTCAAAATCGGTTGAAAGGAAAAACTGCCTAGTAAAATTAAGGAAGTGGGAAGAGAAGAATAAGTGGGATGGCAAAAAAGAAAAAATCATAGTAAAAAACTAAAGACAAGTCTATGGGGTGGGGGGGGTAGAAACAAGGAAAACGATGAATACAACCAGAACCGGTTATTAGACGAAATTTTTGGAAATGATGAAAATTGAATGGGGGGTGTGATATTAAGAAAGGCTAACGTTGATGTAAAGGAGAAGTTGCGGAAACCGTGAGAACGACTGGAAAAAATCAAGACATAAAGACAGGAAAATATGGAAGAAAACTTGGAAAGGGAGGTGGAGGAACTGGAAAGAGGAAGTTGGAAGAAGTCCTTTACTTAGTAAATGGGCTGGACATAATAGAAGGAAAACGTCGAAGATGTTTCAAAAAGGAGCTAAAGGCAGAAGATGCATTCAAAATTGCTTAAAACTGGAAAAATGACCAGTAAGGTTGAGGAAGTGGTAAAAGAAGAAGAAGGTAATGAGGATTAGTTGAAACTGAGATGGAGGAAAGTGTACACCAACAATGACGTTTTTTCCCTTGCTTCCCTCTCACCACTTGTCCCAAGCTCGAAGAACTTAACTGGGCTGCGAGAGATAAAATAATAATAATAAAGGAAAAAGAGGTACAGATCGAGATACAAGAAATTAAAAATAGAGGAGGAGCGAATGGAATGGGATGACAAAGAAAACAAGTTTATAGTAAAAAACTAAAATCAAACGGATAGGGGGTTGCAACGAGGAAAACAGTGACAATGTGCAAGATATAAGGAAAACAGTATAAAAGCACGAAAAATAAGAAGGAAGGAATTGAAGATATTCGTTGACACTACTGGGAAAAAAGAAACCAAGAAGAGATGTGAGTTACATAATACATAATAAATTTCACAGAAACATGGATAGAGAAGGAAGACTATCAAAAATATAACGACTAATTACAAATCGAGTATAGATGAAGGTGCGAGGGCAGTAAAAAAAGGAGGAAAGGTAGAACAAAAGAGAAATGTAAGGGGAGCATTCAGGGAAGGGAATGTTGAAAGATCTGAAAGGAAGGAAAAACCTTTTTAAGTGCAGAAAAGGACCAATGAAAAGACTACACGAACCAATGTGAGAAACTGAATTGGGAGGGAAGAAACGAGGAGGAAATGAAGGAAAGATCGTCTGGAGAAGCATAAAGGGGAACAGGGAGAATGGAAATAGAAAGAGGAATTAAAAAGGGAAAAGGAAAATGAATTTAAAAAATCAATTGTAAAGGTCAGCGATACAATAAAATTTCAAAATCAAAATCAATCCAACACATCACATCTTCGATAATCATCATTCATCTCATCAACTAATCCCAACTGAAACCAACAAATTTAATTAAATTTATTATAAATAATAGTAACCAAAAGTTTCATTATATTCGTTGAACTTTGCTTTATTTTACACATTCCGTAAAGCGCCGAAACAGCCAGACGAAAGCACCTGGTAAATCACAAAAGTTGCTTCCTGTTTCCATGGTTATCAGTCCGGATGTACGAACAAAACACGAGCAAAACATCATCGTCTGCTCTGGACTTATCATTTCTATACGCTCCAGACGTCGGAAGATCATTGACATCCAACAATGTCAAACGATGATTTCTATCTGCTTTTTATCGCAAAGATGACACGACGCACATTTAACGACCACATGTATCTTGGTATTCGAATGGGGAACGGGAAAGTCCGAAATGTAACGCAAATGACGTCATTTCCGACGTCGCGTCGTCGGTGTGCAATCGTCGTTGACACAAAAGGGAAGCTCATATCCAGGTTTTGTATTGTGTTCGTTGGACTAGACAATGGATTATACCGCAGACACGTGAAAATATCAAAATGTTTAGAGCTGTAATAAACAAAGCAAGCTATGTTACTTGCGGTGACGTGCATGGCTGAATAATTTCCGAGCTAATTAAAATATATTATTATAGTTCTAAGAGCTTAATTCTGTGAGTAGATTTATCCCCTTTTTCGAATGATGTTAAATCCCCATGAACGTCATCAAAACAAGAAAATTCAAGTTGCAACCCAAAAGCTTCAAATTTTTGTTGTTTTTAAATAGATCAATGCGATCAAATCCAACCCAAGCAAAACGAACATAAACTCAAAGCTCTGTATAATTTGGATTGGGTTGCGTTAATTAAAGGAATTTTCGTTAGGTTGGGTTTTCATCATGGCTCAAACCCAATATTACAAAACCCAACCAAACCCAATATATATACACAAATTGAGCATTTCCCCTAATCGATATATCCTGAATCCTTCTTCAAACTAGAAGGGTTAGAAACCAATCCAACTTAAAACAAGATTTTTTCAAATTAATTATTTTTTAACCAGCCCACTGCCCACTAATCGAAATCCAACTCCAACTCAACGTTCCGTAACTTCAATAAAAAGAGCTCAATTGGAGCTTGGGTTCGATTAGTTAGAGGAACGTGTGTTAGGTTGGGATTCATTTCTCTATCAGCGTGGGTTTTTGAAATTCCCATTAGGATTGGGTTGAATAATTGGAAGTGCTTTCGACTGGGATGTGTATTGACTGGGATTCTGTTGGAATTTGATTAAATAAATTCACAAAGACTTTGAAAATCTAACCCTCTAACGAATTACATTCGATGCATTTATTGTTAATTTAATTGTTAATAAATAATTTTATTGATTTACTAAAAACGCCATCCAATACAATTCAACCAATCCAAGGTATTCCGATTAATATTTTATTCTTTCATTCAAATCTTTAAACGTTCGTGAAATATTCCCGAATAAATCATACCCATTTCGTTAAGATTAGCTTTGGAAAATTTATTGGATAATTCCTTCAAAGTTAGCTCTTAATTGTTAAAACGACCAACTCAACTCTTTTTTGGATGTTAACTCTTTACAATTAAAAGGCCAATTAGCTTTGATGTTAGCTTATCGCAATATCAAATATTAAAAGCTAATGGCCCAAGCCTATTTGGTCATTGATGTGAACTATCCTTTGTGTCTAGTGGAACCTGCTGAATAGCCTTTTCTTTAGCTTAAACTCTTGGTTAAATTCCAATTTTAAAAGCTAATCTCCAAAACCTAACAAATGGACCAAACCCTTCAATTTTTTTTTTTTTTTGATGTTACTTGCAAGATTTAATTAATCAGGCCAATTAGCTCTTATGTTAATTTTTTGCAACATCCAGTATTAAAAGCTAATGGTTCAAGCCCATTAGCTCATTATTTGAGTTAATCTTTGTAAAGTTTAATGGAACATGGTGATTAGCGTTTTCTTTGTCTTTAATTTTGGTAAAATCCAATTGTAAAATAACCAAAATCAGGTTAATGGAGCAAACCCATTAGCCCTTTCTTTGATGTTAGCTATCTTTGAGGTTTAATGGAATAAACTGATTAGTGATTAGCTTTTTTTGTGTTAATGCAAAAATTAACGACCAAATCCTACCTATTTATATGGTGTTACGTCTACTGACAAAAACGTTTTTCCAGTAACCTGCATATAACGATGTGAATTTTTCTCAAAATTGCCTTATTTTGGAATGAATTTGAAGAAGAGATTTGAAAACAAAAATTTTTAATTTAATGGTGTATTTTTAATTTTATTGTTATTGAATTCCAGTGTATGCCATCTCAATAGAACGATCCCAATTGGAAAATTTGCTACGTGCTTGCGTCCCATACGAATGCGAAAAAGGGTCATGGGAAAAAAATTAAAACATTTTTATTGAATTTTTGCAAAATTTTTCTTGGATTGGGATTCGGATTTGTGAAAAATCCAAAATAGATTTTTCACAAATCCGAATCCCAATCCCAAAATTTTTTGCAAAAATTCATTAAAATTTATTTTTTAATTTTTTCCCTCTGATTAAATTGGGTTGTGTTGGGTTTACGGTATGCGTCAAGAGTATTACAATTTTGATCATCCAGTTGCTATGATTGGTAGATCGTTGTTTCCAATGGAATCTTCGTCAAATTTTGAATTAAATTTTACCAACACGAAAAAAAAATGTTTATGAAATTTATGGGTCGATTTGGATTTGCACATCCCATAAGCTGCTGTTTAGGGCAAGCATCAAAAGTATTACAAATTGTTGTGGTTGGTAGATTATTGATTCCATTCGTCGAGTTTTGAATTAATTTTACAAAATTTAAATACCTGGAACGTTGAATAACACGAAGATACCAAAAGGTAAGAAGACGACGAAGGCGACCACCAAGAAACAATTGCGTCTTCGCATCGGCGAAGACATACCCCAATTGACAACCATATCCCTTCGTCAAACACTACACACGCAACAACACCTTTGAAACATCATCGCAAACATCACACGGAAATCTTCAAAATCCCCCCTTTTTCGAAATCTCCACAGTGGTCTTTAAAACAGATGGATTATGACGTCACGATAAACACCAACACGTGATGAATAAAATCGGCCGTCGATTGGCGGTCCTCTCGATCCAAACCCAACGCGACGAATACGTCGTGACTAAAGGAAAAGTACGTCCGCACGACATTTATGTAAGGCAGAGTTGTTACGGTAGCGGAACCACACGCGATGATCGCGACCGTCACCGACAATTGCCGATCAACCGCGCCTCTGATCCGCGCGCGTCGAACTATCGATTGCGATTGTTTTTTGAAATTCCGTTGTCGCAAAAAGATGTCGTGCGTTACCATTTTACTTAATGCACAAAAATCGAAAACAATCGAACATCGAATTATTGATACTGAATCACTTCGTTGACATCACCTTAGTGGATATTCCCATTCTCGCGTTTCTCAAGTTTAGGTGTTTAGGTCATAATTATAATCATCATCGTCATCAGTGTTACCGAAGTGAAAATAATTCCCGTAAACCCTTGGGTTGGGTTGGGTTGGGCAAACTTTTCGTTGTTGGACTTTCCTATGACTCACAAACAGATACACGCGATTTAAGCGCGAAGATCAAAATAGTCATGAAATAGACCATCTCTTGTTTCAGAAGTAATGAAACCAGGGCCGGACTGACAATTGAAAAAATGTAGCCCATGTCCATACTCAGGCCGTCCCAGTAAATGACATTTTTTCAAACAAAAAAAATCGATTGAAGCGGATCTGATGTTTTTCAACCGCGAGCCAAGAATTTCAATCAATTCGAGTCGTGAAAGCCTACATTGCCATAATTTTTAAAAATTGCCCAAATCACTCCATTGCATTTACTCGACCTTATGTGGGTTTTCCAAAGTTTTCCAAAGTTCTCGCTGGTGAAACAAATGATAAAATTAATTAAATTTTAGTTGGGTTTGACTGAAACCCAACAATTAAAATTGCTTGGATTATCATTTAATTTTTCAAGAATTAGGCAGGACAAATTGGGTTTCATTGGGTTTAATTGTATTTCAAAAAGTGAGATTGACAAGTTTACTTTGTTTCGAATTCAACTTTTATTTCTGGGCATTTAATTGGGTACTTGGGTTCAGTGGTATTTAATGCAATAACAATAATTTTATAAAATTCAACTTACCCTAAATAAATCCATGCGTAGTGTGTTGAGTTTCTGACGGCAAATCAAATAATAATAATAACAATAATAATAACTCAGGCAAAAACATTATATTTTATAGTTGGATTAGGTTGGATCCCGAAAAAGAAAATCAGAACTTCAAATAATGTTGGAAAATGTCAAATTATTGAATACTGAGATTTTTGTTCATTCCATTCTTTTTCTTGCGTTGTTTGTCAAGTGTATTGAAAAATAATTGAAATGGGTTTTTCATTTGTTTGTGTGTCAATTTCTTTTCTTTCTTTTTAATTCAAATATTTTATTGGATTTTTCAGTGTTTTTTTGTGTCAGAAATCAAAAATATAAAATTTTAAAAAAATAAATATTAAAACGTCAAATAAAATCGTAAGTTAAAACTGTCAAAGTTGTCGCGTTTCAATTGTTTTTGTGCAATAATTTGACAACTATAAAAAATTATAATTATGTCAAATTTATCTCGAAAAATGCTTTTCATATTTTTTTGATTTTGTTGATTTGGCCAGCATTAAATTAATTAAACAAATAGTAGAAATAACAACAAAATACTACCAAATTGATATTTGACAATCAAAGACGAAAAATAATAAATAAATAAAAATAAAAATATTGATAATACTTTCAAAATCAACGACTTCCCTTAATTGAATGCTTAGTGCTTCTTTGAAGAACCTTTCATTTGTTTGTTATATTTTGCTTTGGTCGTTCTGATAGTTTTTTAATTGTTTTTATCGTTTTTCTTTCTACTTACATCACATGTTTTATCTGTGCTTTCCTAGTTTTCTTTTATTTAATTTTGGAAATTATCAGGTACATTTTCAGATTTGAAACACACGCTCAACATTGCATCAAACGCTCACCTCCGCAGACTAATGTTAGTTTCTGGGTGATTTACCTATGTCAGTCCTATGTTCAAGTAGCGGACGACTCTTGATGTTGCGGCGCCCACCGATAGCTGGAGTTGCAGATCAGATTGTTAGTTACATTTTAACATTTCAGTCGAATTTCAAAAAAATGTCAAACTCGTAATTGTCATTGGTAAAAACTACAAATGTCAAAAGTTGTCAACGTGGAAATTTTTTATTTACTGGCTGCGTAGTTTTTGTCTTTTTTTATTTGTTTTTTTTTTGTTGTTGATAAGCAAATGTATCATTTTTTATTTACATTTATTTTATTTCAAATTGTCTAATTATGTATTTTTTCTTTGGATAGTTTTATTGTATTCTTGTTTACTTTTCTCTTATTTCCAATATGAAAAATTGTGAAGGATTGCAAGGTGAAGTGTCAAAATATGTCTAAACGTCAAATAAACTGTAACTTCAAAAAATATCTAGATATCGAGTTTGACAACAAAAACTGTGAAAAAAACCAATTTTTTAATTGTTTTTATCGCTTTTGTTTCTACTTACTTCACCTGTTTTGTCTATCCTTATTTAAATTTGAATTTATCAGTTAAATTTTAACAATTTCACTATTTATGCCGAATTTCAAAGTGTCAAATTCGTAAATGTCATTGTTAGAAACGAGAAACGTCAAATTTTATAAACTAACTCAAAAAATTGGCGGTCACGTCGTAAATGAAGGTGTTTAAAAAAGAGTTTTTTCTCCAAGTTGTAGCTAAGACTGTCCCATTTAATAATATATATGGTTTGTTGGTGATTAAATCACAATTGAAGTCCCTATAGTCTTGGGCCCGTTTGGTAGAACGCACTGTATATACAGGCTGATTCTGAAATAGGTATCGATATTTTAACAGGTGATAGCTAACATTAGTCGAAACATAAATATGTAAAAATGGCGATCCCATGTTGAAGAGTGTGCCAGAAAAACAAATAATTTTTTATTATGAAAATAACGGCGTATCATCGCATTTAAAGGTTCTTTTGCAACATTTCATGTTTTTATTTAAAACCGATCTTCATATAGAAAAATTAGGCTTTCCGAAAATTTAAACTGAAAATAGAACCGTCTTTTTTGCGGATTTGGTTTGGAGCCAAGATCAGCTATTACCTAT
Source organism: Lethrus apterus (assembly GCA_018397195.1). Taxonomy (NCBI): domain Eukaryota; kingdom Metazoa; phylum Arthropoda; class Insecta; order Coleoptera; family Geotrupidae; genus Lethrus; species Lethrus apterus. The sequence continues at coordinate 799 of JAFFZR010028493.1, read as the reverse complement.
TAAAATAGTGGAATCTATTTCAAAATGAGCCTGTATACAGCCTGTTCACGGGAACATTCTACAATAGCTAATTTTTTTATTGAAATAGATACAAACTTGGTTAAATGGACAAAGTTTAAGTACCTTGCAATGCGCATTTTGCGCAACTAATTATAAAACAAAAGAACTTCGCGTTGCTAAGATACAAGCATTACTATTAATTTTTTAAATTGAACACCCTGTATATTTTTATATTTTTAAGTTGCTCTGGTTGTCTGCTATAATTAATTATAAGGCTATTTTTCTCTAAAACCGCTATTAAAAGAGTTTTGGAGAAAATAATTTCATTAAAATTATAATAGTGGTAACTAAATAATTTATAATACATTTCTTTTGTTATTATTCATTTGAGATGCATAAGATATATTGATGCAATTCGAAGCACGAAAAACATTTGTAAAACAACTTGTTGTAAAAGGAGGATAACAATAGTTCTTTTGCTTTTTGATTTTTATTATTTATTACTTTATTTTTTAACTCACTAACTAGCGATCCTAGAGAAAAATTGATAATTAATTATAGCAGGCAATCAGAGCAACTTAAAAATATAAATATTATTAGTGTCAAATTCTTGGTTGATAGAATACTTATCTTTTTTTTCCTTTCTTGAGCGTGCAACCAATTAAAACGCAAGTTGTGCAATAAAATATATTTATTACGACACACAATATTAAAAAATATAAAGATGTGTTTCGTGATCTTCGTCGGGTAATAAATATATTTGACGTTTGTTATTTATTCACTATGGAAACATTCTTTA
>JAFFZR010028492.1:0-12171 GCA_018397195.1 Lethrus apterus | reverse complement strand
TTTTTGTCCCGAAGTGTCACGTGCAAAATCATGATGTTTGACTTGTTTAAGCGGATTCCGTCCCGAAGAGTGACGCGGAAAATCATGATGTTTGGCTTGTTTAAGCGGATTTTCTACCAAATATTGTATCGATGTAGCATTTAAAACTTCTGGCCAGAGTCCAGGATCATCTTTGGGTACACTTGATATAAGCGGCGACAAGTGTCCTGCCGGTGGCATCAGGGGCACCTCACGGCGCCCCTGATGCCCTGGCGCCTGTGTGCGCCGCACACTTCGCACACACATAGGCGGCACGGACGTGATTGTGACATACAAGAATAAAACAACAACTTGTCAGCTGATGGCCGGATTCGATTAAAATTACAGCGCTAGAAATACGATCGTGATCACTATAATTACTAAAATCTGTAATGCGAAATCCAACCGTAAGAAAGCATGATTTTTTAACTGATCGGCCGTTGGGCTTCTTGCGTCGAAATACACATTCCGCTCATAATAAGGAAACGAAGTAATTTAAAACTCGAGTTTCTCTTCGAGTGTACTACATATTTGAAGCCATAAAATGTTCTCAATACTTAAATAACATTATGTCGAATCGGTTCGTATTTTGTGTGGGATGTCGATAATGTTGATCGATTTATGACAGGTGCATTTATGCAATTTTATATGTCATAATGTGCATCCTTCTCTAGACAACGCGATTATTATACCTATTTCTTTTCACTTCGAATCGTCTGTTTGCATTCAATATCGAGAAAGAATTTTCTGTTTCTTCAATATTTCGAAAATGGTAAGTTTTTAGAAAATTTTGCATAGGACATTTTCGTTAGAAAGTGCAAAAATCTTTCCATCAAAGACGACAGATCGCGTCCTACTTGAACGATAATGCTCAAATATTGTGTTTTATTTGGTGACGTTCATCGGGCACTTTTGGCCTCCTAACTCGGCAAGGGACAACGCCACGTCCCTATGGCCGTTACCGAAAGATAAAACGTTCTTGGCCGAGTCGAAATTATATCGATCATTTCCCGATATCTCGCGTCGTTTTGGAGATATTTCGAAAAATGTGCGAAAATTTGTTCTCAACGCAAGGGATACTCCTTTTTTCTCAATGACGAGAATTCGAAATGAAAAAATCCGTTCCGTTTCAACCTATATCGACGTAAAATCGAAAAATAAGACTTTTTCGCGTCTTTTGTCTTTGCCGTAAACTGAAAGATTTCGTAGTTGTGGGAAATTTTTCCTCTGGCTTTGTGAACAAATACAAAAAATACACGTACCGCCCATGTGTCGTATACCGTTGAAAAGAAGAAAAAATCTCACATCGAAAAATCGCATCACAAAGGCACATTGCCGTTTGAAAAAGAAAAGTTGATGATTTTTCTCGTCCCCGATACGTTCCACTCGAATTATGCCTAAATTTATCGCGATTTTAACAAAAAAATGCGTTTACGTGCATAAGAACAATGTAATCGCAAGGGTTCCGGAAAACGCCCGTCTTGTGAAATTTGCGATTATCGCGGCGTGGAAAAGGTCAAAAGTGTAAAGTACGGAGACCGAAGACGCTAGTTTGGTTGTGTCGGCATGTCGTGACGAAAAAGATGGAATTTTTGACGGTGAAAGTGACAGATGATCGAGATATGCGGCAAATCTCGCGATAGCGCCGTGCTTTTGCCGCTCCTATCGTCGATCGCATACCGATTTATCGTGTACCCATACTATTTTTACATTTTTGAGTCTGCAGATGACCATTTTCCCGTTAATTCCAGCTTTAATTTGGAATTTTAGGTAACAACACGCGCGTATTCGAATGCCATGTTGTGTCAAAATTTCAAAGCAATCGTTGAAGAACTTTCAGAGATTATCGATTTTGTACAAACGAACATTACATTTTTATTCATATAGATAGAAGATAGATAGATAATACCAAAAATTATATGTATTATTTATGATGACGTACTGTTCTTTATAAAAAAAATAGGTGGAGATGGGCCCCAAAATTTTTATATCCAGCCCGCCACTGGACGGCGTCCATCCAAAACATTGAAAACAATGGTGAATAATTAGTCGTAGTTGGTATTGTGTATGTGATCTTTGTGTGTGAAAGTGCGTAAGTTTGCTGGCGTGTTGTTATTTGATACCATAACGTAAATATTCCCTATTATTTATTTGTTACTCCATGTAACTTCGGTTCACGTGCACGCAATTCATATTCACAATGTTTAACAAAACGGTGGTTTACTCTACTTTCTCGTTACTAACAGGGTTTTTTTCACCACTATTTCAAAAACTTAAAACTGTTTGAAAGAAGTTTTCAATGACAATTTTAGGCAGGACTTTCGCCTTTAGTTTTACTTTCCTATTTTTTTGCGAATATATTTGTAATGTCTTTTGCTCTGTTTCATCTTTTGTTTTCATACCTATTTTAATTTTGTTTTTAAATTTTGTACATAAAGCATAAGCATAAGCATAAAATTTGCTTATGTTTAGCCTTTTTTCTTATGTTTAATATTATATCATTTACTTCAGTTTTTATTGGCATTGTTTTGGTATTTCTTGTACTAATCTTAACCATTATATCGTCGCTGTCAAACCAATACCTCGTAACCCCAAAATGCAATACTTTCTGTAATAAAATAGACACCTACTTTTATAATTTATAAGATACGGTTGAGATACTCAAACAGAAAAGTGGTTAATATCAAAATTAAATATTTATTAATTTATTCATTAATTACATTAAAATCATAAATACGTTATCATAAATTGAAAAATTATATAACATTACTATCGTTGATTAAGAATCAACAAAAATTCTTCATTAATTCCACCATATCTATTTGTGAAGCTAAATAATTAAGACTTCCGTCGGTCATTGATGTATTAACTAACCTAGAGTCGCCAATACCAAATCTATTTACATTATTTATACATTTTTCTATACTTTATTTTGATTCAAAAATAATTTACTTAACGTTTTGTCTTTTTTTTATGAGTTCAACCAACCCTTAAAATCCTGTCGGTTATTGTGCAGCCACCATGCATATTCTTAGAATTTTCAGTTTTTATTTTTTTAATGTGGCGTTGATAATATATGTTGCCTAAATATAGAAACCATTCCTCATTTAGGCGCACCAAGCTGGTGTCGGTCAGACCCTAGTTTGGAACGGTATTATATACATACGACTTACAGTTGAATAGCTCCTAGGTACATACATTCTTGATAACAGGCGAATAACGAATTGATCCGAATATCATATCTGAAATTATTGGTATTATTAATTATTCTTTCAAATGTAAAGTGGGTTATAAATATACACAATTCGTTTCTGAAAAGCCAGTTTATGCGCATATAACACATGATGTGTAGAAATGAGATAGCAATATAACACCTGATAGGTGTTTGTAAGCGTTACTCTTATTATTTTGCCAGTGTTATGTCGGTGTTAATTTATACTTTTGCTTTATTCTCCAGAAATATCAGTACATACAATAGTTTACTTACAAGGCAGAAATATGAACATTTTATAATAATGAACATTTAAGCCTCGTTGCGATACGTCGAGAAATTGATTCTTCTTAAATAAATTTGAAATATAAGGATATTGAAATTAAACTTAAGATGCTTATACTGAACAGACAATCCTTATGATGGTAAATCTGAAATTAACTATTGCAACAAAACAATAAAAATCAATATCTTAACACCATTTAATGATGATTTTCAAAGAATGATGCAATTCATCCAGTCGACTAAAATGTAAGGTTACAACAGCAATCAAATAATAATAATTTGCCAAAAATATAAAAAAAAAACTAATTCCCCACAATTCTAGTTCTCAATTTTATTGACTCTCAAAAACACAAGCCAGAAGTGCCGTTGCGGCACTGTATTAGATGAACCCACATAGAAATTATTAAAATACTTATCCAATACTTAAATATTACGCTGGCAATTGCAGTTCTTTTATTCTTAACTCTAGACATTTTGTACAAAGGCTGCAAGAACTGTACACGAATCCTTAAGAAATAATGGTTACTCTCGAATCTCTATTCGCCTAAGTAGCTATTCCTGATGCCTTAATCATTATTAGAGAACTTTTAACGAACAAAAACCACAGAATTTGTCCATCCTGGTAAATTTTACTTATTTTCAGTTTCTTCTTTCACCCATCATAGCCAGTATTTTTAGGGAAAAAGGAAAAAAGGCTTTGAAGAACAAACCCTCATGTCATATCATCTAAAACCTAACATTTAGAAACTTGACGATACTTCCGTTATTTGGCTTCATGGCAAAAAGCCATTAAAAGATTCACATCACACATTTATTTCACCATGGTACTCGAATCCAATGTAGAAGTATTAGATACACAAAATAATCTGTTTATAACAACCTAAGTAACTATAGTGTTCATGTAATGAATTATAAGTCGGATATTCTGTAATTTATTCACATCTCTTAACCCTACAAAATTGTAATGTCAATCAGTAAATGTAATAATCCTCAGTTCTTCTTCTTCTTTTTTGTTTATTTTCGTTTACTATGTTTACATAGCATTCAGATCAAATGGAATAGAATAAGTATCAAGCGTCGTTTCTGTTTCGATTCGAATGACTGTTTACATCTAGATCACATCTATATTCAGTCAGATACGATACCAGACATTATTGATATCGAACTCAATAAGTACATTTTTAATATGAAACAAAAGGTGTTTACAGTTCGAATTGAATTCTTCATGTAAACGTGACAAATTGTTTCAGCATCATACATTAGTAATGGTTATCCTTGTCTTGTGTATGTTCAATTTTGTTTCCTTCGTGAGTACCGTGCCCTATTTCTTTTCACTCTGTTACTCGATATCATCACTACCAGGTATTTATCTTTCCATTTCTTCAAGCTCATATTCCCGAAGTTTTTACTTTACTTTTTACTTTTGTCCTTCCTAACCAAGATATTTCTGTCTTACTTTTGTTTATTCGTTTATTCTTAAATGCATTTTTCTTCCTTCTTTTATTATCTTTTTTAGTATCTTTGATATTATCCATTGTTCTCCTTGTTACACGTACTATGTTGTTTGCATTCGCTATTATTTGTCCTCCCTTCTGTTCTAAGATTTCCTTTATTTATTTTTGTTATCACGTATCCTATTGCTAGGTTGAATAGAGCTGCCGATAATGAATCATCTTACTTTACTCCCTTATTAACTATACAGTAAAATTTCCCCTGACGTTTTCGTCTCTCATGTAATGTTGGCGTTATGTTATGTTATGGCAACATATCATCCAGTAAAACCCAAGAACGATGTTAACATCTTTAAAAAGGAATGTCGAAAAACAGACTTTCAACACTCTGAGCAAATAGCGAACAGATGCATTTGATTGGAAACACTAACTGTCAAAAATGAGAAAATTATTTTATAAATTGAATGATACACAATGCTTTTAGTTTTCGGGATATTTCCATCTTCTGGTTGCGTAATTTATGAAGTGATCGACTAATCGACTAATATTAGTATTCAGATGCATGTTCAATGTAAGCAGAATTATGTATCATTCAGTTACCCACAAATGATAAACTGGCATCAGTGTATTGCCTTGACTTTAAATTTCGATATTCCTCACCCACAGATCTATATGCCCATAAATTAGAAGAATTAGGCGAAATTAAATTAAAAAAATATATACTAATGGCACGTTCTCATTACATATGTTACTTGGCGAATTAAACCGGCACCGCATTTAGAATAAATTAATAACAATTGAACGAGCACAGGTGGGAATATCTCTACAATATAAGTAACATCTCAGAAAACAGAAATCTAAGGTATAACAAAAATAAAAATGCCACAGTATAAGAACTGAATTTTACTTTATGGTTTGAAATATGATTCTAAAGTATACATTTTTGAGATACAATTATTTTTGGAGTTGTTAAAATTAATATTGACTTAGAATCGGTATCCGGTACCCTCCTGAGTCAGCTTTCGCTGTTGGCATAATTAACAGTGTTACATCTCTTACGGCGAGGAGATGATAGTAACAAAGCCATGGAACACTTTACACACACAAAACATACTTAAATGGGTCTCACGCAAGTTTTTGACAAGCGACGAACGATTTTATGACGTGTTCGGACCAGCAGCACACACACACACACACACACACACACAACACGAACACGCGCGCGCTCACATACACACACACACACATTTAAACTAAAACGCTTTAAATATACAGGGTCAGAACTTTTCCGTGTTCCAGAAATATATCAACTCTAATAACTTGGAATTATAAGGTACACCAATTGATCTGATACGAGAGCGCCAATAATTTAGAATAAGAGATCAGTTGGTGTAGCTTATAATTCCAAGTTATTAGAGTTGATATATTTCTGGAACACGGAAAAGTTCTAACGAACCACTTTCGTGAATGTCCATGTATATGGAAGACGTCGATAAGGAAATGAAAACATTTTCAATAATTTACTTATGATATTGAACCATTATTTGAGTGGTGATACTTACATCACCAATGTGTACCCGTGGAGAACTTAAGGTCAATTCTGGAAATATCCATGGTTTAAAATTAGGATTTGATTGTGACGCTTTCCATTTATCATATCCCTGAGCAGCGCACTTTAATTGTTTAATGACTTTCGGGGCAAATTTTTGTGTAATTTTATTAACCAGCCAAGACGGCAACCTCCCTCTTGGGTCCGTCTGAGAAACGTAGCCCAGAAAACAGCCTTGTTCCACGCGTCTTAGGACAAATCCAGTCAATATCGATATACCCCTAGAAAAGTCCGGCCATTTTTTAAGAATGCTAATTTTGTAGCCGCATTACACTGGTTTACAATTTAAAAAAAAAATCTGCGCATTAGGTGCCACTATATTTTTCTTGTGTACTTTGACGTGCTAAACGCGAAAATTACATCAAACTATTTTTTTAGGGATACGTTTTCGAGATATGAATTTTTAAATTTTTTTCGGAGGTAGTTTGATTATTTGAAACATATCTCGAGTTAGGAACGACCAATCTCATCGTTCGGCATACCAAATTAAAGATAATCGTCTCACCAATAAATGTTATCAACATTGTTTTTCAGTCGCTTCAGTAGCTTCAGTGCAATAGGCCATCATACTACAAAAAAAATTTTTATGGCTCAAATTGAAATCGATAATTCACTCTATCTATACAGTGCGTTCTACAAAACGGCCCCAAGACTATAGCGACTTCAATAATGATTTAATCATCAACGTCAACATCATATATGGTTTATATATTATTAAATGAGACAGTCTTAGCTACAACTTGGCAAAAAAAATCTTTTTAAACACCCTTATGTAGTTGTTGTGACGTCACGGACAATTTTTTTAAATTGCTCGATATAATTTTTTTTGTGTATTCTTGTGGAGCATTTTAAGTACCTTTCACCGGTATAGACTTTTAGAAAGGTTATACTATAAAATTTTTGCAAAAAATGCAAAAAACTGATTTGAGCTAGTAGGCTGTTAAATCCGACATTCTCTTTAGCAATATATTTGTGATAATAATTAAGCAAGCGTATAACAACTGCTTCGCTTATTTGACTGTGGCGACGTCATACTAAATAAAATGGTCGGCGTCGAAAATATAAAAGGAGGTCGCTATGGTGTCCAATAAACGGAAGATTGTCAGATAGTTTGGTATAAGCGTTGTTTAAAACTACATCGTTCTTTGCACTTTCTTTTTACACGTACATTTAGTTCTATCGTTATTTATTTAACGAAACGCTAAAGTGGTGACCCCGACGAGATAGCCCGACGTGATAACCCGACGTGATAGTCCGACGAGATAATCCGACGTTATTGTGCCAACGTGATTGCTCGCGAACATTTCAAGCAACAACTATTGACGTTGTTGAACTAACAATGCCTAGAAGAAACTCAACCATTGCCGACCGGGTGGCTTTAAAAGTGCCGACATTTTGGTCTGAAGATCCGGCATTATGGTTCATTCAACTAGAGGGCCAATTTGAGATCAACCACATTGTAGCGGATAATACAAAATATTATCATGTTATCTGCAACCTCGATCAGAAAGACATGGCCGAGGTAAAGAATATTCTTTGCAACCCGCCAGAGAACGGCAAGTACGAAAAATTAAAGGCAGAAATAATACACCGGTTATCGTCGTCACAGGAGCAAAAGACAAGAAGACTCCTTGAACATGAGGAAATGGGAGACCGTACACCATCCCAATTCTTGCGACACCTCCGCGATTTGGGAGGACACACCGTTCCTGACGACTTGATTAAAACCATTTGGTCCAGTCGGCTACCTAACGAGATGCAAGCCATCATTACAACACAAGCTGGAAAACCATTACATGACACTGCCACGTTAGCCGATAAAATCCACGAAACGCATCGTACACCGATCACGACAATTTCACCAATCAACAATGACAACATTTCTTTGTTAACAAAGAAAACAGGTAGCAGCACTTCAACGCGCCAATAGCTCCACTACCCAACCAAGGACTCAACAACGGCGCTACAGGTCACGAAGCCGTGAAGGAGCGTCTTCTCGCTATTGTTGGTACCACCAACGATATCAGAGTAAGGCTAGGAAGTGCACACCCCCTTGTGAGTACCCAAAAAGTACGTGGTCAGTATCGGCGGCGAGTGACCGCACCTCCTCTACGTGCCGCGTTTTCTTAACCGTAAAAGACACAAAAGTGAACTTTTTAATAGACACTGGCGCTGATGTGAGCGTTTACCCCAAAAAGCGTATGCGCGGATCTTTAAAAAAAGTGAAGTGAAGCGGTACGCGTTTCTCCACTTACGGATTGATGACTTTAAAACTGAACTTGGGGTTACGTGGGGTTTTGTTGTCGCGGAAATTGATTACGCCATCCTCGGTGCAGATTTCCTTCATCAATACAACCTGCTAGTGGACGTACGAAATCAACGCCTAGTAGACTCGTCAACGCTACTACGAGTGAGTCCCATTCAATCTGCGAGACGTGGACGTTCCGACGGTAAAAACCATCGACAAGGCTAACCTGCACAGCTACGTCGAAGGTTTACTTACCCGATTCGCCTCGATCATCTGGTGTCAACCGCATCGTGAAACACGCCACTAAACATTACATAAAGACAACTCTCGGTCCTCCAGTGACGTGCCGTCCCAGACGCCTCGCGCCGAGCAAATACGCGTCTGTAAAGCATGAGTTCGACAATATGATTCGAGATGGCATCGTAAGGCCTTCAAAGAGCAATTGGGCTTCGCCATTACATCTAGTGCCGAAGAAGGATGGTTAAATACGTCCCTGTGGATACTACCGCAACATCAACGCCCGCACCATTCCCGACCGGTATCCTGTGCCACACATCGAGGATTTTTCGCACGCCTTACACGGAAAGAAGATCTTTTACACGATCGATTTGGTTAAGGCAGATCCCTGTAAACGAAGAAGACATTCCAAAGACATCCATCATTACACCCTTTGGACTCTTCGAGTACCCTTATATGTCCTTTGGTCTTCAAAATGCGGCGCAAACTTTCCAACGGTTCATAGATGAAGTCACAAGAGGCTTAGACTTCTGCTTACATCGATGACATCTTGGTCGCATCTGAATCCAAAGAACAACATACCAAACATCTGGAGGAATTATTTCAACGGTTTGAAGAGTTTGGTGTAGTCATCAACCTATCAAATTGTGTATTCGGGAAGAGCCAAGTTATATTCCTTGGGTATCACTTTTCCGAAGCAGGCACCAAACCACCTGCCGTAAAGGTCATCCATAAAGGACCTGCGACGCTTCCTAAGTATGGTTAACTTCTATAGGCGTTTTATTCCATGCGCGGCTAAAATCCAAGCCCCTCTCACAAAACTTCTCGCCGGTCCCAAAACAAAAAGATAAAAAAATTATCGGATGGACAAATGATAGCACCGAAGCTTTTACCAAGACAAAAGCAACAGTCGCAAATGCTACTCTCCTCGCCAATCCGTCACCAACAGTACCCTTGTCCCTGATGGTAGATGCTTCACACATCGCAATCGGGGGAGTCCTACAATAATGGGTTAACGAAGCATGGCAACCACTAAACACAAAAACTTACAAACGCACAGAAAAAGTACAGTGCGTACGATCGGGAACTTCTTGCTGTTTACTCGGCGGTGAAGAGATTTCGGCACTCCGTAGAAGGAGGCCCTTCACTCTTTTCACCGACCATAAACCACTAACATTCGGTTTCCTCCAAAAGCCTGAGAAAACTTCCCCAAGACAATTTCGATACCTGGATTATATTGGCCAGTTCACAACAAACATACCATGCCATGTCACGAGTAGAGACAATAAACTCTACCTCATTTAAAATCTTTAATTATGCCGAGATGTCTGAAGCCTAGAAAGAAGAAAACTTGTCCACAATTGTACATCCAAAAACAGGCCTAGTTTTGAAGACAGTTTACTTTCCGAAACATAGCACAGAACTCCTGTGTGACAGTCCTTCCAATAGGCTACCGAAAGAAAGCTTTCAACGCTTTGCACAACTTCGCTCATCCGGGAATTGAAGCCACGACCAAATTAATTAAGCGGACGTTCGCATGGCTAGAAATATACAAAGATTGTCGTACCTGGCCTGAACATGCATGGTTCGTTAGCGATCCAAAATTAGTCGCCACACCAGTTGAACAATTTCAGACACCGACTGCAAGGTTCCAACATATACATATCGACCTAGTGGGACCACTACCTTCATCAAGAGGTTACCAGTACTGCCTCACATGTGTCGACAGGTACACCTGATGGCCAGAAGTTGTTCCTATTCCAGACATATCCACTGACACAATACCTTCTGCTCTGCTTTATTCATGGATATCGCGATTTGGTGTTCCAGCCACGATTACAACAGACCGTGGTCGCCAGTTTGAGTCGAACTTTCGGACCTTGGCTTAATATTTAGGAACTCATCATATCACAACGACAGCCTACCATCCACAAGCAAATGGCATGTTTGAGAGGTTCCACCGTCAATTAAAAACAGCCATTTAGCGTCAAGACACCGATAAATGGGTCGATTGTTTACCTTTCCTGTTAGGAATCCGAGCAGTGCTGAAGGCAGATCTTCAGACAACGTCGGCCGAGCTGGTTTATGGTGAACCTTTAAGCCTTCCTGGCGAATTCTTTGAGGTCAGAAACAAAGAAACAACATCAACTTTCGTTGACCAACTGCGAAATAAACTGAAAGAGCATGTAAATATTACCCCGAAGAGGAATGATGACAAAAAACCATTCATTCCACAAGAGTTACGTACCTGTACCCACGTATTTTTACGACGCGAGACCCCTTGTGAAATCGCTCCAACAGCCATATACAGGTCCATATCGGGTAATAAAAAGGAAAGATAAAACGATTGTCATTGAAAATAAAGGGCAACGAACAACTGTCAATATTCACAGGACAAAACCAGTCTATCTTTTTGAAAATGACAGTGACAACCGTGACAGCCGCAGCATTCCTTCAAACCTCAGCACTACCAACAACGCAGCTGAAACAACGCCGCAACCAACAATAGATGGAAGCAATACCGACAGCAATAGCAAACAGCAGAAGACATTGACCACTACCCGCAGCGGTCGAAAAATCCGTCAGTCGGTGCGTTTTGTAATTTGACGTGCTGCAGCACTGCAGCACACGTCATACTAAATAAATTGAATGGCGTATGAAAGGAGGTCGCTATGGTGTCGAATAAACAGAAGATTGTCAGATAGTTTTGTATAAGCGTTGATTAAAACTATTAGTCCGGGAGGCAGCGTTACATTTTAGCTAGTCATTTTATGCCGATCAATAGTTAAAAGTGCCGAAAGAATTTCGTTTTGTTTACTATCAGCCATCTCAAAATGGAAAATACAACTAATGAACTAGTACAGCCATACTAACCTTTTTTTTTGTCCAAATATGTATGTTTCCTACGTTACGCGGGCCGCATCATATGGGTCATCACTTTTTTGAATGACACACAAATTTTTTTCTAGCACCTTCTTATTCATTGAAACGACACCTATATCGGGATTTTGTTCGGAAATGTGTATTTTTCAAAATATGTAAATTTTGAGTTTTGGTAGTTTCCTGGATTCTCTAACATTCAAAATTCATTATCTCCGGTTCTATTGAACGG
>JAFFZR010028491.1:0-12176 GCA_018397195.1 Lethrus apterus | reverse complement strand
TGAGCACCTAGAATAGATTTTTTATTGCTAATTTTGGTTACTAGATTTTTGAATTTTTCATTTTTTTTTTAATAATAATAATTTTTTTTGCTTTATCTGTTAACTTAAGGATATTCAGAAAAAAAATCTCTGTAAGAATGCATAAAAAAATATATACAGTGCAATTTGAAAAAATAAAGTTGACTATCATCTGTCAAAAACTGGACGCAGGAAAAAATATTACTTTGGTCCATGTCAAAGTGTTTGTAAAGTGATTTCATTTGATGTATAATTTGTTCAAATCGGATAAAAACTGAGCAAGATACAGCGCCAAAGGTTTTTCGTCAGTCACCCAGTATATTAATTTTGTTGGCGGGTTTTATTAAAATACAGTTTGTTGTTGGTCTGTCGTATTTCCTTTAATTGAAATTTTTCGATTGTAGTTTCAATATGTATCGGCAATATATTGTCTTCTTCAGTCGAGTTTTATTCTATAAATTTGGATTTCATTTGGCGGACGTTGTTATTACCGCCATTTTTATTACCAGACGCCGGGTTCAAATTAATGATGAACATATGCGGTATCGTTGGATTCGTCTCTCCGTCGTATTTCCAAAAACGTCAAAATATACAAGGTGTTCCATTTAAAATAAGAAAGTTGACATCGCTTCCGGTTTCGGCGGAAGTGGAATTGAATTTTTGATAACACCAACATTTTGTACGTAAAAATTAAAAATCGACGTGTTTTTTCTCATAGCGATAGCTCCAGCCGTTCAAAAGTTATCATGGAGGGGGATACTTTTGAATCGCACTGTATATACATGTGGAAATAAATCCATTACCTCGATTTTAAAAGAGGCTGCAAACCTGAGCTCTGCTTTATCGGTGGTAAAACGCCGCATTAAATGTACTATCGAGACGAGCAGAACGAGTCATTTTAGAGAAAGAATGTGGTGGACAGAGGGGGCGGGTGGGACGACAGGGACGGACAAGCTGGCAGCAGCTTATTCAAAATTATTATGCACATGCGCCACGGAAGAAATAAATTAGGGTAAATTTGACATTTATCATTGCAGCACATATAAAATAAGTCGCTTTACCTTTGTCGATCCGGCGAAGGACGCAATTTCTGCTATACTAACATACGAACGGCTCATTCCATGTATAATAACTAATAGTAATAATTAATAACTTCCATGGAACAAATGATGCATGCATGTAGCGGCATCTACATTCAAAACATATAGTACGATTAATAAATATAAATAGGAAACTGTAATTTGAACTGTGGGGAGGGGAAGGGGGAGCATTACTACAACAATTTACCGCTAAGATACATAAAAATGCGCTTTGTTAAAAAGAACATTTAACAAATCGTCTGGCCATACAAATAAATGAATGCCATTTCGCCCAGTTCAGACCGAATATTTCAGACCCTGTTCGTAATGTTCAGTTTGTAAAGGTTTGTAAAGTAAACAGGATAATAAAAAACACTGTGAATATTATAATTTGGTATAATACATAGCGAACTTTACAAAGTATATTTATTACATAACGTAAATACCGTTAAATCTTATAAATATTTATAACAGTTATGAAAGCTTAAAATCTAATATTCACTAAGTATATTTAAACTGATGGAGAGAAATTCTTAATCCACTGCAATCTTTACCAATTTCAGAAACATTGCACACATTGCACAATGACCCTTTATACTGTGGTAAATAACTTGCACCACAAAGTGGGCACTTTTCTTCAGGTTTGCCCCTATAGATAGGTTTATATGAAATATTACATATCGTAAATGGATTATGTTCATTATATTGCAACATTAATTCATCAGTTAAATTTGTGTCACAAGCTTGAAGTATTTTACGTGTTTGTTGAGCTACTTCAGGTCTTGGACCTAACTCTAACAATCTCTTTCCGAATGATGCTGCAGTTTTATAATTTTTCATCTTGAAGAACATATTTAAAGCAGTTCGCAAAGTAAGTATCTGATGTATCAGCTGCAAATTACAATGAGTAAAATAAGCAGCCATCTCACATTGACGCTTTTGATCTTCAATTGTTACTTTTGGTAAACTTTTACGAATTATTTCCATTTTCAAACCTAATATATATTCACGACAAATTTTTAGTAATTGCTGTGCTTCTGAATACTCTTGTTTATTGTCTACTACCAACAATGTAACATGAAGCAATAATTTTTGAAATTTCTCAATTGCTTCAGAAAATTTTCCACCAGTTGTTAACTGATAGCAAACCTACAAAATAAAAAAATTATTCATTTACATATGCTATTAAAATGATAGCAGAAATAACACTGAACATAATTATAAATACATACCTGTAAGGTTTGTGCCAAATCAGCAAGTTTGACTGCTGCAGCCGGCACAGCTGCTTTAGAATCTTTACTAGCACGCTGTGGATGATAAAAATGTGCTGGAATATTCTGTTGCCATGTGAATACTGTTTTAGAAGCTGAATACATATTGATGAATAATTCCGTGTATGGTTCAAAATTGACTATGCCAGCCTAAAATACCGGATTGTATAGCCAAAATGAAAGTTAATAAAATAAAGAAAAACAAACAAACCTGCTCATGAAGTAATCTGCAGGCAGATTCAAAGGAACCTGCAACGATATGATCAGCAGGAATTTGAGAATTTTTCGTCCATAATGACTGTGGTGATACTCCATTTGTTGGTAAATGAACATAGTCAGAAGTTATTTGTTGAACTGAAACTAGTTCCGGTAACTCTAAGTCTGCATCTTCAACATCCCATCCACCTTCTGCATCTCCTGTCTACAATAAATATGATTTAAAGTTAGTAGATAAAGTAAAATAATATTACCTCAACTTTTTTCTTCTCATCCACTTCTTCTTCATTTTCATACTCGTCATCTCCCCAACCACCTGCATCAATATTGTTATCAATATCGACATTTGTATCGGCTTCAAAATTGGTCATATGGGGAATTGTTTTAGCCAAAGATGCACTTTCAAAGAAACCCTAAAAATAAAAAACCAATGTAATATTAATTATTTAACATATGCTTACTATGTACCCTAGTTACAGTTAGTAATGGCCAATTACTTTCGGCTTGCTGTATTGGTGGAGGTGGTCTTAAAAATTTTGCATTCTGTTCAATATCAGGTATAGGTTTAGTACCAAAAAGAGATTTCAGTTCCACTGCTTGTTCTGTGAAACCATGTGTGGCTGCAGTCAAATATGCCAGTGAGTACAGGTTCACTTCCTTCAAAACTCGCATTCTCTCATCAATATCACCTAACAAAAGAGCACCATGATACTGTGCTGATCGTTCCTTACGAATTTCAGCGATTTTCGTTATTTTACGCAATTTATCCAAATTTCCAGTGATGAGATATAAAAACGATAGTTTATCGAAATTTTTAGTACGTTGATAACACATTTCAACGACCTGATGGTTTCCATGCATTAAAGCTGCTTGAGCAAGTTGATCCCAGCATACTTTGTCGTTGAGGGCTTTAGCAGCATCAAGTGCGATTTCAATATTTCCACATTCAAGTGCAAGAGTAAACCGAGTTTTATCATCTTTTACAAAATGTAAAGCAACTTCAGGGTATCCTTTCTTTTGTAGGTATGAAATTATAGCTTGTCCAACTAGTCTAGAATTTTTTACCATATATAAAACTTCATCATATTTATGATCAATTAAAGACAGTTTAAATTTATATTCAGTTGGGTCTATTGTAAGCATACGGGGCTTGTATTCACGATCAAGACAAAATACATGATTTCCTTTAACACGAGTAATATAAATTGGTAAATCTAATGTACGTATAATACCATGGTCACTAAAATGTAGTATTTTGTTATTAATTCAAATACATTTTAAATGAACATTTACATACCCATTAATAAGAGTATACTTGATGTGGTTACTGGTAGTATAAAGAAATACACCTACATCATCCCAAGCACCAGATTTAACTCTTGTACTTTCATGAATTGAACATAATACATCAAGTTTCCTATTACAAATGGTAACAGTAAGTCTACCCAGTAAGGCTATGTGATTCATATCTGATGACCAAACAATATAACGACATTTTCCAATTTTCACTAAAAATAATGTTTAATAATAATGATCTATTACAATACACTGCAAAATTATTTAACTTGCAAAAACTTACCTTGTGCAAGTGTACGTTTCTGTTGTACATCAAATAAAGTAACAAAATCAGGATCTCGCAATAATAACATTCCAGTTCCTGCATAAAATATTTCATCACAAGGTGGCGTCTGAACTTTCTTAGTAACTTCATTCTTCAAATTTTTAATGACCAACTGTAAAAAGTAGACTGTTATAAACGTTTCATTTTTGCAATAAACGTACTTGATGTGATCGATCCAACACAGCAAATCGATTTCTGGCGACCCAAACGGCTGTAATGCCTGGTGACCTTTTACTTTCAACTTCTGGTGTTTGATTTGATTCAGAATCGTGGTCTCTTGGAATCATGTATAAATCATAAGTGCTATTGTCAAGGACAAATGTACGAGTGCATAATAATACAGCATTTTCAGCTGGATTAAACGACATACTGAATATGGGGCTTTTCCCTCCACCTCTAATTTGTATTACAGGTACATCTTTAGAATTGTTAAAATCTAATTTACGTAAAAATCGTTCCTTCACATAATAAAGTAGATTTCCGTGAACAGTGTATGCTGGTCTTTCACGTTCCAACTAAAAATAAATAAATATAAAACATACGGTATTCGAATTTTTGTCAAACTATGTTTTAACCTTAAATATTATCATTCCGGTATCATGACCAGCAGCAAATAAATTGAGGCTAGGATGGGACGTAAGAACCCAAAATCTTTCGTGTTCTCTACGAAATGTATGAAGACAAACACGTTTTGTCATATCCCAAATTCTTATACTTTTATCTTCACTGTTTGATAGTAATAATTCTTGTCTTGGATGGAATAACACACAAGACACATTGTTATAATGTCCTCTGCATGTGTCTACTTCCCATGCCTAGAAATGATTGTTTATGTTAATGTGTATTTAATAGTATACTGGTACATTTAAAATACAGGGTCCGGCAAAATAATCTCCCACATTTTAATCTTTTAATAAAAACGCCATTGTAAATGCTATTTAGAATTTTTGTTTAGTAAATGGAAATGTATGCTATGCCATTTGTTTTCATTATGAAAACTGATTTCTGAAGGTTTCCATTACTCGAGCAGTCATTTGAGGCGATATTCCTGCAATTTCTTGGCGTATTGCTGCTTTCAATTCGTCAATGGTTCGCGGATGGTGTTTAAAGACCTTCGCTTTCAGGTAGCCCCAAAGGAAAAAGTCGTATGGGCCCAGATCGCATGAACGCGCAGGCCACCCAACGTCTCCACGTAACGAGATTACGTGTCCTGGAAACATTTCCCTTAAAACGTCCATGGACCTTCCTGCCCTATGAGCCGTACCTCCATCCTGTTGGAACCACACATCCGAATGTTCAAATTCTCTAAGTGTTGGTTCCAAAAAATTGCGTAGCATATCGATGAATCGATCGGCAGTTACGGTAACCGTTACGCCTTCCTTTTCAAAAAAATATCCAATTCATGACGACAACTGAAATGGCAAGGTGCGCGCTACCAGCTAAATACACTAAGCTCCCCTTCTCTTCAGTGGTTCGGGCACAGTGGCGGTGCAAAATGTGGGAGATCATTTTGCCGGGCCCTGTATTTTTTTAAGAACCAATATTTGAATATAATTTTTTTTTTACTTTGCAATCGTTCATTCTCCATAATTTAATTTGCCTATCATCAGCTCCCGACACAATTAATGGTAGCGTAGGATGAAAATCAGCCCAATTAACACCACGATCATGACCTTCTAAAACATGTTTAACTACAGCATCAGCTTGTCCAAATAAATCTGTAGCACCAGGATTTTTTAAATGGTCTTCAAGTCCACCTGGACCTGGTGCAACATTCTTCTTACGTAGTCCTATGTAAAGAAAAGCATCAATCTATGTTCATTTTGATTTATACTGTATTTACCAGATATATCCCAAACACGTACAGACTGGTCCAAAGAAGCAGAAACTAACATATCATCAGTAGGATGGAACATGGCACACATAACATAATGATTATGGCCTGTAAGAACGCAAATACAAGTACGACTTTGCCAATTCCAAATACGAATAGTCTGATCATCAGAAGCAGATACAATCCATGGATACTCATGATGAAATGTTGTTGTTCGAATATAATCTAAATGACCTAATAACGTAAAAATACAACGCTTTTGTTTGTAATTCCAAACCTGAAAAAATAATTTGTTTAAGGATGGAAATCAGAATCACATTCAATTTTCAATTTACTTTAATTTTGTAATCATCACCGCCTGATACGAAAAGAGGTTGTTGATTATGGAAGCATATACCCCTGACTGGACCATCATGTTCGTCAAATTTTTCCAATAATGTACACATGCGATAATCCCATAATTGAATAACACCATTATGTAAACTGAAATTGAAATAAAAATTGTTTGTCTAGTAAAGAGGAATGTTGCCCTTTATCTTAATCGACGAAAGTAATTAATTTCAATTAACAATTATTTATAAGATCTTAAAATATTGCAGAACTGAACTGTATACATTAATAATATGAATTAGATACAAAAAAAAATGGTAGGTATATAATAACAAATTGGAAATTTATTTAAATGCCGAATTAAATTTATGAATATTGGCTGCGACCGCTTCCATGCGAAACTTCTTCGGAAAGGTCACGAAGTAGCAATACGAGTTTTACAATTTTAATGGAATCAAGTTTTATTTTGTTTTTGTTTAACGTAAATCGGATTTTTTTAGTTAGTTTTTTTTTTAGTCCACCTACATAAATAAATTATGCACTTATTATATTAATTTTTGATTTCTTTACTGGCCTTTAAATACCCGTTTCTAAATTTTACATACATTAATTACGACGAATTGACAGAAACGTAAAAGAATTGTAGAAAATATTGCATAATCCACTTTTTATAATTTGTAAGGAAAACTAAACATTTACGATTTACATTCGTAAGAAAATATCATTAATTATAATTCATCGCTTTTGTACTAAGGAATTCGACTACATTTTAATTGTAATTGTAAATTACTGATTTAACAATGAAAAAAATTATTTACATAATTATTCTAATTATTTTCGAACTTTTAGTATTTAAATATTCTACATAGCATCAACAAAATATTTAAAATATCGTTGACATTCTATCAAATTTCACCTTACAGGAAAAAATACAATACCTACATTGAAATTAACGAATAAAGGTGTGCCCCCGCACACCTCGTAATTCAGAGCATATATATCTAGAGCATGTTGGAGGGATTGAAATGGACCTATAAATTGTTTTCAAATTTAAAAAAAAGTTAGTTTTATTCGGTGCTCGGTATGGCCGCAATAAATATACTTTTAGTAAGTAATATATCACTTTTACAAAATTCTGATGTCACAAATACTCTTCTTTTTTTTTCTTTCTTTCAGTAATGAAAGTTATATTAATGTAATAAATTATTATTTAATTTGATCACATATTATTATTTTAAACTATGCGTCATATAAATAAAATAGCCAATTATAAAACTTTGTGGTATAAAACTTTAATTTTTAGGCTTTAGGTCTTCTAAACACATATACATTTGCTGGATTACCATACTTTCATTCAAATGAGCATTTTCGGGAATCCATAATACCGACGTATAATTTAGAACAACAGTATTTCCCATTTTCTCCAAGCTTTTATTCACAACACGAAAATTATCCACTCAGACCAAGACATCAAATTGAATCGAGGCAAAATATTGATTATGTCCAACAAACCAGCAATGAGAAACAAAATGGTAACGATGGTTAAATTACGTAACACTTTAGATATTGTTAACATTACAGGACCAATACCGAGTCTGAGGCACAGAGTGCACAGAAATGATGAACAATTTGTTGGATATGCATATCGCAATGAACATAATGATGGCAGCCGATCAAATGTAATTTTCTTCACAGGATTAGATGTAGATCGCTTTCAAGCCGTTAATATTTTCATGAATGCAAGAAACATAAAAAATAAAACTGAATTAGCTCGAACTTTCGCGTCAAATTCAGTTGATGCTAATGCTGACAGTCAAATTGATGTCCATTCCAATCACAATCCCGTAGATGAATCGCTTGAAAACCCAAATATATTCTTCCGAACATTTTATTCTGTAAACAATAATATCGTTTCTACAAATGGGCACAATTATGAAACGCAAATTTCCAACACTGAAAATCCAACGACTCAGTTAGTAAGTATATCGAATTTACCAGAAGATATATTACAGAATACAGAAGAAACAAAGCTATCACAAATTAATTTAAACAAATCAACTGAAGAAATAAGTTTGTCACAAGGAACACATTTAGAAGGAAATAATTCTGAAATAATTTCATCTCCACAAAGTACAGAACAAAACCTGCATGTATCTAAATTTACAACACGGTCAACTAGTAATAATACAAACTTGTCAACAATAGATCAGTTCACATCTGAAAATACAACTCTGAAGAAAAATATTTCCTCAACAGTTAGATCGTTTAACAATGGAAAATATTACAGCCCATAACAACTTATCAACTGAAAATATTTCAAACAAATAATGAAAAACAGTGATATAGAGGCAATTTTTAGATCACATTTCTAAAATGTATTAATAATCAATGATATTCTATGTTACACATAAATATTTTATTTATAAAATTGGATGTATTAAAAAATATGTACCACCTTAAGCGTCTATTATTGCCCATGATTAACAAACAATTTAAGCAGTTTATTTGTTTTAATACAATCAACTATTTCAGTTATTTGTGAAAATTTTTTAGGTATAAAATTATTATATGTGTTATAGGTTATAAATACCTATAATACACATTAGACAGATTTAATGAAATTTACTTCCAAATAATATATTAAGTAATTCGCAAGAATATTACATCAACAAAATATAAACAAGTGATATAAATTAAGTAAAAGAACGTGAGGGAGTACAAACTGGAAAAAATCGTTAAAATTGTTAAAAAAAATATTGGCAACATTATCTGCACAGTGTCAGTGCAGTTTATATATTCTTCGTCCCACCTCAGTGCAGTTCCAGTAATATGTATAAAATGAGATCATTACAGGGACCCATCATGGCTAAATATAAATCGACTTTTTGTGATTCAAATGTGAAAACTGAGAGTAATAAGTGTATAAAAACATAAAATAATGGTTAGATATTTAAAAAAATTAAAGAGTAGAGGTACAGTCGAGGAATCGATCATGATGTGATAACGTTTTGCAAAATGCTACAAAAGTGATTTCAGAATATTTTTCAATCGTAGCTACATATGCATCAATATTTACAGCAATAGACTGCACCTGTTCTACTGGCCTGGACAAAGCCAAATATCATTCCTATATTTTATCATAACCTCACTGGACAGATTCCTGGGTTCTTTAGGACGCTAAATATTTTTACAAATACATTTTAAGAAGTTGTACAATCTATCATACAAGTACAAGTATACAAGATAAGAATATAAAGAAAAACATAGAAAGAGTTATAAAAACATTAGAAATGTTTAAAATACCTTGCAAGAATCCACGGCCGCTTCGGATGGAAGGAAAGTCCTTTTACTCGAGCACTTTTCGTTTCAAATTTTGTCAACATCTTTAACTTTCAACCATTAATATTTTCTGTATACGTGTTCCATAAAACAAAAATAACGTTGGTTATAAACAATATTACCAACAGAGGCGGTGCCAGAACCAAAATAACTTTAGCTGCGTACTGCAGTGATGGTAACGTGATAACTAGAGGGAAATTTCCCTACATGTATAACGAAAAATACATTAAAATTTAGCGGTAGGGAAAAAGGGAAAAATATCTACGATGGTTTTTAGAGATCATATTGTCATCGAATAGCATCTTTATCTACGGTTTATAGATTAGAATTGAAATGTAAAAATATTAAAAAACACTGCACAAATCGACATTTATCTCACGCCATCTAGTTATTTTTTCAGTAAGCACGGTGGATAAGCACATGGCTGATCTGTAACCAAACGGTAATACCACAATATAGTATAGTATATGGTATATTCTCTCTATACTGTGTGCTGTGGTGGTAATACCACGTAAAACCACTCCATAGAACATTCCTGTGGAACATTCCACGCATTTACTACATCGATGATTCATTTGTTCTAACGTCTTTGTTTTTGGTTATGTGGATTTTATATTTAATTTTGTAATATAAATCGTGGAATGATTAATTAAAATAAAAATGGAAACAACTGCGTAATTTGTAAATTTATAAATGTTGATTGAATAAACTAATTTGAAAATGTTGAAGTTTCTGGAGGAAGATTTGGATAACCATAACTGGTCAAAGTAAAAGTGTTGATAATGAAGATGTTACAAAAGTTTTAAATTTTGTAGAAAAAGAATTGTGCATTGGTGTGTTGCAGTATAAAATATTTACGGAACGTAGTTATGAAGAATGGAAAGCCGCTGTAAATTTACAAGGATGTGAAAATAATTTAGAACGTTTTATTCATGATTTAAGTGTTTATCTTGTAAGCTTACCATATCTATCATTAGTGTAATAATATTTTTGCTTTTTGCAGAATTTGGAATCTGCTGAAACTTGGAAAGTATTTTGTAATTTTTTAATGTTTGAATATTGTGGCAGAATTAATGAAATTACACAGATTGCAGAATATGAGTTGTTCAGTAATGCTTTATTTCAACATGTATGGTTGTTTTATTCATCAGAAAGAATGTTTATGATAAAAACTTTGAAGCAAGTTCTAGAAAATGCAGAAAATAAGAAACATCGATTAAATGAAGCATATTTTTTATATGTTCAAACTGTAACATTACAACATATGCGTTCATTATTGATGCAACAGTTCAGTTATCTATTAAATGAAATACATATAGATAATTTAGACCATTGTTTATCATTTAACGATTGGGTTGTTAGAAACAATCATGAACAATTGGAAATATTACAGTTAATTATTTTTACTATTGATTATTTACCTTTATCGGGTGCAGAGTTACTAGAACTTTTACAGCTATTTAAAGAACATAATTTTGGTTACGATTTAAAATGTACTCAAGTATTACATGCTTCAAACCCTGATGATTTAACAAATATTAGAGTTGTTGAAGTAAGCATTTTTCTTATGGGCTTGTTACCTAGCTGGTATGCATAATTTATTATAATATATAAAATAGTTTTTACTCTTGTGCAGCATCTCCTTTCAATATAAAGTACATATAAACTGGGAATATATATATGTCTATATATATATATATATATATATATGTTGTGCTGTTTTTTTTTTCGAGTAGTCCGCGTTGT
Source organism: Lethrus apterus (assembly GCA_018397195.1). Classification (NCBI taxonomy): domain Eukaryota; kingdom Metazoa; phylum Arthropoda; class Insecta; order Coleoptera; family Geotrupidae; genus Lethrus; species Lethrus apterus. The sequence goes on along the minus strand of JAFFZR010028491.1, from coordinate 722 downwards.
AGGTATGTTGTTCTGAGAAGAACATTTTGCCCGACGTTTCGATGAAGTTCCATTCATCTTCTTCAGGATAGAGTTCATTAGCTGTTAGATTTGAACTGATTTCTTTTCGTTCCATAGACTCAATTTATGTGTGTGTCAATTTTAGTGATCTGGAAGAACAGATCTTCCAGATCACTACGACCGAGAAGAGCAACCTGAAGATTGCAGATGAAACTCTGCCGAAACGTCGAAACGACCCTTTTGGGCACAATTCCACAACGCGGTTCATTACCCGAGAACCAAGAAAAACATATATATATATATATATATATATATATATATAAATGAATTTGGATTAACGCGGGACATTATTTAATTAGTAGGTAATGTTAACGGTCAAAAAAAACCCGCACAGAACAGAGCAAACCGTAGACACGTGTTTCAGACTCATTGGTCTTCATCAGTACGGTGTAGCCAAGGAGCAAGATGGAAGCACCAAGGAGTAAACAAACAAACAGTCACACTGCCAGGGGACCGGCCACCAATTGTGGCTTCGGTCACTATCTCCTGAAAATTCAAGGATTCACACAACGTCGCCACGGAGGTAGCCATAGTCGACCTGCGTGTAAACTGGACCAAGGATAACCATAATTGAATTTGGATTAACGCGGGACATTATTTAATTAGTAGGTAATGTTAACGGTCCGTTAACCGTTGACCGTTAACATAACGATCTTTGGTCA
>JAFFZR010028490.1:0-12184 GCA_018397195.1 Lethrus apterus | reverse complement strand
CAACTAAGCAAGATATAGCCATAAAACGAAAACTGAAAAAATCAATTTTTTGCACTTAACTCGAAAACAAAAGACGATAGCCAACTTTGGTTTTCACCATTGAATTTTTCTCCAAAAAAGCGTTCGAGGATGGTAAGGTAATTTTTTTGTATCTCTTATGGTTATCGAAATTCCCTATTAAAACATCGAAATTTGCCCACCCTGTACAGGGTGTTCAAAATAATCGGCGCACTATTGCTATCTTATCCGGTAGTGATTTTTCTACCCTTTCTGACCGTGCAAAAAAATCATAAGGTTGCATAAAAAAAATTCTGAGTAAAATCGAGCTGAACATTATCATTACTATTATTATCATGGTATATTGATTACTCAATACGTTACAAAGGTTGTAAGATAAAAACGGAAGGTACTTCAACAAGAAAGTTATGTACCGTTCATGGTCTGAATTATTTGTTATCTAGGATTCTAGGATAATATCAACATTAAATTTTCATATTTCTCAGAATTTTTTTAGTGCAAGCTTATGATTTTTTTGAACGGTCATAAAGGGTAGAAAAATCACTATCGGATTCCACGAAAAAAAAATGTATGTTGTGATTTAATTTTTTTATGATGACGTCATAACTACAAAACAAATGAAAGAAAAAACCGGTTGAGTTCGCTCTTTTAAATTTTCCATACTTTAATCCCACCCTGTATAGTTCATTATATCTTTAAGTTTTTATTGGTTAACTACCCACGAGTAAAAGATAACTATAATATAAATGTTTATCATTTGTTGACAAGTTTTAACAATATTTACTATGTTTCACTTACCTTTATAAACTTGCAAATCCTTATGGTTAATACACAAAGGTTGTTGATTGGCTGTTATACTTTCCATTGAAAAACTATCAATGAGTGCATCACCCGATAAATTATTCGTCTCACACAGCAATAATGGTGATTTATCTAAAACAATTTTCTTATAACGTTTATCGTAAAGTTTAACAAAATTGTACCATATTCCGAAGGTGGTAAACATTCACCCAAATATATGCTTCCTTCAGGATCTTTGTAAGCCAACATCAACTGCTGAATGGAACGATATCTTGTCAAATCATCATTAAATAAAAATTCGTCTTCAGTGAGACGTTCCAATTTGTAAGTCATCGGCTTTAAGCTAAGTATTTTGTTTATAATTTCGCATCTTACAATCGAAAATCAAACTTACCTTCCTTTGATGCAGACATCAATGTAATAAACATTGTATTTAGATTCGCTCTCACGCAAAATGAAACATCCAGGATGGTTTGCACGTTTTTGTTCCAATTTTGCATAAGAAAATTCACCTCTAAAATCATCATTTATAAATGTTAAATGTTTTATACAATTACATACCCTACAGGTCCATGACATTTCATAGCATACAATTTCTGTAATGACGGCGTGATTACATCTTTGCAAATGTTAAAAGTCCATTTTGCTGTTAATCGGTAATATCCGTCCAATAAACTAACAAATGAGAGCATGTTTGACACATTGCTGAATTTCAAATAGAACGGTATACCGGTCTTTCGACTGATTTCGACGGTACCATCTTTCCTCAATGACACAAAAACTAAATCTTCCAAAGTACATATTTGATGGCATTTCTGAAATAATCAAAAAATTACATGTACATGAATGTTACATCAGTACCTCTTTTTTCGACTCTGTGTAGTATTTTAATCCAGGTTCTGTGGGATGAAAGGGTGAAACACGTACAACAATACTTGATACAATTCCATTCTGATCGGTCAATGCCTTGTATTCTTCAGCAAGATATTCCGGCACCATACTTTCCAATTGTCGTAAATATTCTGCTTTCACGTACCTAAAATTCATAGAATGTAAGCAGCCAATTTATTGAAAAATACCACTAACCAAGCATCATGACCTTCTTTCTTTATTTTACCAAGCATATCGTGAATCGGTTTTTTAATAAAGAATGCATGTCTCTTGATCACTTCTTTTGGTATGTATTTTTTGTAGTCACTTTCGACAGTTTCTCTAGTGATGTCTTTTTCTAACATAACTCGGTACATATCTGTGATTCCTAATCCCACAAGCTCTTTTCTGTATCGTTCAAATATCAAGTCGGGTATTTTGTTATCAAGAACATCACTTCTAGCTTGATGGAAGTAGTAATCATAGGCCTTGATGTCAATCTTTCTCAATTTCTCGACGTTAGCCACTTTATACCTTATTCTGAAGTCTAATGGTTGGTTCTTTTCAGAAAATGTAACCGAAGGTATCAAAAAGATTTGCTTGCCGTGGTGTCTGAGTGCAAATAGGTGTCTGGCTAATGGACCTATGCCTAACTGCTTGCACAGCGTCACACAAACATCTTCAGCTGTGGTAACTGATGGTATAATTGCGGCGCTAACATTCTTGCTGTCCAAAGCCAAGTAAATATTTAACGATGATTCGGTCATGATTGTTAAGTGTGCACGTTTATTAACGGGGCACTATTATGGTAAAGTTACATTGAAGATCTATTTTTGCACAAGTAAACCTCAATTTAGATACTTCATAATATCAACAAAGATGGCGACCTAAACATTTTTTTTTCTTAACATCGCAATTTGTAATTTACCGGAAATAATAAATAAACCCTTGTTATTAGACAAAAATGTGTATTATTCTAAATATTAATGTAACGTATAAATGTACCACCACAAAACGGATAAACAGGAAAGATTGAAAACTTTAATATTTTTTAATATTGAAAAGCGCACAAAGTCATCTGAATGAAATAAAAATCGTATTCGTATGCGTAGAATAATATATATGTAGTTTTATTTTTGTAAAAGGGAAAGGATAATAAACCTCGTTTCAGTTAAGAACTCTGATGCGTCATCAATGCCCAGAAATAAATTTTCGTATTTTTCGTTGGCATCACTTGGCACATTTTAATCCAGTGGCGTAGGTTAGTTTTCATCATTTTCGAGTGTTGTTTATTTAGGTTTTTGGTAAGTTTTATAGTTTATGTTTAGATAGTAATTAGTTTCTTATAGACATTGACTTTTATAGTGCAAAGGAATTATTTGAAAAGTAAATAATTACCTATCTACGCCAATGAACTTTCTCCCACTATTTGCGCAGATCAGTTGATGGTGCTTTTTAAAATTGAATTCCTTTCCTACAAAACTCATTCATACAACTCCGGTATGGTCTAGTGGCTAGGATACCTGGCTTTCACCCAGGAGGCTCGGGTTCGATTCCCGGTACCGGAATTTTTTTGCAAAATGTTTAAAAAATAATTTTCTAAATCGGACATTTTTTATACAAAATTATCAATACGTTTTTTTAAACAGAAATGGAAACATTTCACAACTCATACTTCGCCATATCATGACCTTATTTCACACGACACGTGCTTTAATACTTAACTGATGTAAAAAATCACATTGTATACAAAAATCTTATATTAATAACTAACAAATAATACATAATAAAATGTACATGTATATATATATATACCAATTAAAAGTAAATCAAATCATTTACAATACAATACACTACTAATAATAAATTACATTAATCAACTACTTAAAGTTAGTTACAGTTGTCAGTCATTTAAATCAATGACTTCATTAGGGTTATTGGGGATAAGATTCCTTGTTGAACTCGCTGAAGGTCCTGGATTGTGTACCCTACCCATGTTACCTCTCAACGGTTGTCGATACTGATTCCATTGTTGGAAAAACCTTAAAGAAAATGTTATAACTGGGCGCTGAATAAAATTCAGTGACTTACTGGGAGGCATTGGGATTATTCAAAAGCTGCTGTTGATACTGCCTCATTAGTAAAGCCTGATGTTGCAATCTATAATATTCTTGGAATTTTTGTTGTTCAGCCGTTTGCATCAGACGAATCTCGGCCATAACCCTGGTGTACATCTACGGAATTTTATAAATGAATCATTTCAAAATCCAAAAATTAAGTAACAGGAGTGTAAATTACAAAAAACGTGCATACCGACATATCTCCAAGGGCAATTTGTTCTTCTAACTGAGTCAATAATGAAGGAACCATATTCTGCACAGTTGCTGGATCCCATTCAGGATTATCTTTTTGTACTATACTGGCAAGTGCTTTAACTATTAATTGGGTTGATGTATTATTTATGGTTCCTAAAAAAAAAAAATCAAAACACCATTACAACATTATAAAAAAAAAAACCAACCAGAATACTGTCTAGCTTTCTTTTCATTTTCAAACTCCTCCCATGCAGCCTTTCTCTCGGCTTCATCTAGAACTTCATCTACTTTATTTTCCAAAAGTGACTGATGTTCATGATATTTGTAAATTTTAGCATCTTGCTGCAGTAATTCGCCCAACAACACGTCTTTTGGAACCAAAGGAATCGGTCTTTCCTCTGGATGAGGATCGAATCTGAAACATCAACCAAATAGAAATGTCCATTTTACTCATTTAATGTCGTTACAAACTTGTATAACTCAGCTAAATCATTTTGGTTGTAATGTCGATCAATTTGCTGCTCATCTATCACCCTTTTCGAAATCGACTGTTTTATAACTTGCCTTTCGTACACTTTCATCTCCATAGTTCCCTAAAAAAAAATTTGAGTTTGTTTTATATTAAACCAATAGCACAAACCATTGTCACAAATCTGTAGATGAAAGATGGTTTGTTTTGACCAAATCGGTACACTCGATATATACTCTGGGTGTCATGCGATGGATTCCAAGAAACATCAAAAATTATCACTCTATTAGCTGCGACTAGATTGATACCAAGTCCTCCAGCTCTCGTCGATATCAAAAACAATCTTAATTCAAATGAATGAAAGCATGTGCAAATTTTTTTTTTAACTTACCTTGCACGTATATTATCGGGATTGTTAAAAGATTTACACCAAGCGGCCCTGTTATCACATGATGACGATCCATCCAATCTAAAGTAATCTAAACCTAACGACCATGAACCTGAAAATCCACAAAAACCATCCACATCTCCATTTTGAGTAGCTTCATCTATTTTACTCAGAAAATATTCAATTATGCTCAAAGAATACAAAGACTGAGAAAAAACCAACCTAAAATTATAGTCGCATGTAAAATAAAAATAAAAGAAGTGCAATCAACATCTTACACTTTATCGCCGATAGACTCTGCCTGTCGTAAAATGTCAAACAATAAAGACAACTTTCCACTATGTGCAATGTTATCAAAATCTTCTTCTTTGCAAAACGTACTGAACCATTCAGACTCATGTGGTTCAGCTTCTGGTTCTTCTTCTTCTGATAATACAACTAAATACAAATTATTTAGTTACATGGAACATTTACTGTTAAAACATACTTGATGCAGTCGCTCTGGTAACTCTGCGAGGTTTGGTTTTTGTCGAATCAGCATTTTCATCTGAATCAGATCCACTTTTACTACTACCTGTGGAACTATCTGAAGTAGTTTTCTCATCACCGTCATCTATAAAATCCTTAAGAGATCCTTCGGATTCTTCATCATAATCCTATAATTTGAAACATTTTAATATGTTATCACAAAAAAAAAAACAATCTATCTACTCTCTTATCCCTTTCCAATTTGGCCTTTATACTTCTATTGAGCAAGACCCGTGGATGTGTACATATCCTTTGTAATTCTTGAAAATCAATAAACAGAAAAGAACTGCGTTTGTTCATCTGAGGTTGTTTGGCCTTTTCTTTTAGGTAAAACTCATATAATTTTATCTGAATCTCGGTCAAACTTACAAAAAGCACATATTCGTATTTTGGCGGTAAATACGGAGCCAACACTGAATAATCTTTTCTCTGAAATATTGTTGTTACATATTAAATTATATTAAATAATAAACATCAATAGAAAATACCTGCACAACTCCATCTAATAATTTATGTAGAACATGTGACCGTTTTCTCATGATTTGAATGTCGTGTGGTGTGGAATCCGTGTACTGACCATTTGTGATTGGATTCACGAATCTGTTTAGATATTCTTTGTATGTACCAAGTAGACTCGGCTTGACAAATTGTACCATACAAAAGTATTCTTTCAGATTGTTTTGCAAAGGCGTACCAGTCAAAACTATCCTTCTCATTGTGCGAAGTCGATTCATCGCAACGCTAATTGAGGACTTTTCGTTCTTGAGCAAGTGACCTTCGTCACAAATTACCAAATCGGGACCTGTCACACAATAAATTTATTTTAACAAAGAAAAACAAAATCTCTTGGCAAAAAAACACAAATAATTTGAATCCAAACTTATTAATGGAATTCTTTATTTTAAGTTGATAGGATGAAATGCGAGAATCGCTAAATAGTAAAATGAAAAAGTTACCGGGATCAACAAGGCTGCTGTGAAATGTTGTTCGCATTTTTTTACTCATTCTCTTATTGTTGGGATTAGTCAGATTACGAAACATGTCATAACCCATTATGAGAACTCCGCCACATCTTGACCACTCTTGTACCTGGTATTGCCGTTCATAGTTCTGCTTATAAGAAACAAGTTCGAAAACTTCAACTACGTCGTCGTTCGGTAACCACTTTTTAAACTCGGCAACCCAATTTAAAACGGTGCTAAGTGGTGCGACGACCAATACTTTCGAAATGTCAGTTTTTTCTTCATTCATAAGTAATGTGTGTGACAAAGTTATAACCTGCAAAAAGTAATTGTTAGATTTAAAATTTGAAATTTTAATTTGGGTCAAACCTGCAAAGTTTTTCCAAGACCCATGCAATGTGCAAGTATACATCCGGAACCCGTGGTGCTTTTCGTCCTTTCAATCGATTCAAAACAAGCATCCCACATGAACTGAATACCCTTCACCTGATGTGGTTTGAGATGTTTAACAATTTCATCGTCGACCTTCAGAAGTTCTTCTTTTGTTTCTTCATTGAAATCCAATACAACACGATCAACTGTGGTCTTCTCCAAACAATCCGGTTCGAATATCTGATTGTACTGCATAAAAACACATTTAATTAAATTTACAAACAAAATTGTATACGAACTTTTTTTTGCTTTTCAGCAATTCTTGCTTTCCGTTCCTGTTCTTCTTTTTCAGCTTGTATGGTTGTTTCAGCCAACGAATCCTTCTTCCACACCTACAATGAAGATCAACAAGTAACATTTGTATCTAATAAACAAATAAATTATTATATTCATTTTATAATTTAAATTTACTTTACGAATGTTTTTCCTTGTCGATTTATCATCATCATCATCACTGCTGTCCTTTAGTCGCTTAACTCTTCTTCGTGCAGGTTTCTTGCTGCAAATGGCATGTCAGCATTTGTCCTTTAATAACACAATACACTCACGTCTTATCGTCATCTTCTTCGTTCTCTTCATCAGAGTCAGACGAACTTGATGAATCTTTGTCAGAAGAACTGTTGGATTTCTTACCATAAGACGAGTCATCAGAATCTGAACCAACAATTTTGATTCGTCTTCTTTTATTCCTGCATAATTTAATGAGAATATAAGTTAAAAGGGATTTGTTAGTAAATGCGGAAATGATTAAAACATCAAAGTATGCAAAGCAAAATTCATTTACAATTACCTTTTAATTATCTTTTTTGGTGTGATATCCTCTGTATCACTAAACAGACAAATACAACTCAATATTTAATAAACGTTAACAAGAATTTTCAATTCAATTACCTTGCCATTTCTTCTAATTTATTTTTCTTTTTAGTGAACTTCTCAAAATTTTCATCGGAATCGCTTTCTGATATTTTCTCAGTTAATAGCTTGTCTTTCCGCCATTTCTTTTTCTCTTTGTCACTTTCTGAATTGCTATCTTTAACTTGGTCATTTTCCTACAAGCAAATTGTGAGATGAGTTTGGACAAGGTATTCGCATCACCTTGTCGGATATTTCTTTCTTTGAATTTTCTTTATTTTTCTTTTCTTTATCTGCATCGGCCTTTTTGTCTGAGGGTTGATCATCATCAGAGGTGTTTGTAGAAGAATCACTTCCAGATTTCAACCCCGACTGAAAATAAATTAATTTTGCAAATACTAAAAAAATGTGAACGCATAGTAAACACAATAAGGAAGTTGCCAGAATTTTTTGTTTTGTGAAAATAGAATATTTTCACATTCAAATACTTTAGAAAGAGAAAAGGGGAACTTTTGACACAAATTTTAATATTTTTCAGAAATGAATTACCAATATCGCTTTGGTAACTTCGTCATTTTTTTCATTCAGGGCATCGTTATTTGCAGAAACAATAGATGCTTCAGGTTCACTAGTGGAATTTTTCGCTTCACTCTCAGAATTTTTCATTTCGCTATCAGAACTTTTCGATTCGCTTTCTTTTGAGTCTTTTTTCTGAGGGTTTTCATTCTTTGTGCGTTTTGTTGCAACTTCTGTGGTGGAATCAGATGATGATTGCAATTCGCTCGTTTTAGAACGTGATCGCTTGAGAGTATCCATATTTGTCAACCTGTAAGAAATTAAAATGAAATTTATTATGCCCATTTTTAAAAGTAGAGTTAAAAATAAACCGAACTTATCATACTGTGGGGTAAATAAGACAGCTGTGAAATGAGGGATGCGATATTGGTAGACACGCTGAGACAAGTTTATTACACACCTCTTTAAGGCACTTGTGCCATTCGTAATTCTGTGTAGATGAAATTATATCATCACCATTCACTGGTACAAGTTAAGTTTTAAATATGTAAAATATTTATCTCGACGTGTCCACAATGATGATGATGTAAATTTCGGTTTATTTTTGATTCTACCTCCTAGTTAATATCAATTGCATGATGTTTATTGATATCAAAATTTTCAATATTAATACAGACCTTTTTATCTGAGATTTTAAGACTTTCTTCTCATAATTCTCTTTCAATTTTTGCGCGGGAATAATCGGCAACGGTACTTCTGTTTTCCATGAGAATTTCTTATCCTCCTGCGCATTTATCAACGAAAGCTCAAGTAAAGCTTCATTTCTATTTTTTTTCTTTTTGTGATTGCGTTTTTTCGCTTTAGCACCATCATTGTCATTGTCAGTACTGGAACTGCTGTTATCAGATAAACTACTGACCTCCACTAAATCTCGTGTTTTCTTATTTCTATCCCTCCGTGAGATACTTCGCAGCGATGCTTCATCCTCTTCACCACTTGATTTAAAGTACGACTCGGTAAATCTGACAGATCTTTTACATTTAGAACTGGAGTTGCGCTCGGAGCCGTTCCTACTTTTCCTTAAAATGCTGACATATTCAGATGAGATTGATTGTATTTTTTTTTCTATGTCACAATCAGTACTGTCGCTATCTTCTAAAAGTATCACTTTTTTAGCTTGTCGTGTAGATCGAGTTGGACGAGCACTTCTAGAAACATTGGTGGGATTTTTCTTGGATTGTTTTGTTTTTTTTACCATTGCCATTTCGGCATCAGAATCAGATATAACAACAACAGAACTATCCTCATTTATTATAGTTGGGTCGATGAGTTTGTTTATATCGACGCATTTTATCTTCCACACATTTTCTTCTTTAATTTCGTTTACTCTTGAGTCAGTGTTTTCATCAGATTCAATTTCATTACTAACTGAATTGTTTTTTGTTTTCTCAATTTCATCATCATCATCATTCAAATTAAGCTTTTTGTTTTTTTTACTTTTGTCATCATCATCTGAAGAAGTTACATTATTTTTTGATCGCCTTTTCCCATTAATTTTTTTATGTTTTTTTGATGTTTTTTCATTTATCACAATGTCTGAATCAGTTTTTGAACTGTCAACCTTTTCATCATCCCCTGAAATTTCTTTACTATTCTCAACATCACTTATTGTGTTTTCTAATGGGATTTCATTACTAATGCTGTCATTTTTCTTATGTGTATGATCTTCATCTAAATTGTCATTTATATCACCTTCATCATTTATCAATTGATTCTTATTGTTTTTTTCAATGTTGTCTTCTAATACTGATTTATCAAAATCTTTTGTTGTATCATCAGTATCCATTGTTGGGATGCCAGTTTCATTATCTTTTGAAATTGCTCTTGAAGCATCAGTATCTTTATTAGTAGAATTAGTCAAATCATTTTCTTTTAATTTATCACTGTTAACTATATCTTGTGTTATAATACCATCCAAAGAGTTTATTATTTCATTTACGTTCCCACTAAAATTTTCTTGAAATTCACCACCAGTAGTAATCGTTTCCGCATCTAATCTTTCAATGTCCATAGCATTATTTGCAATTTGTCCATCTGAATTATCACTGGTATCTTTTAATTCATTATTGCTGACTACATCTTTTGGGCTCGTGTCATCAGTTTTATTTAATGTTTGATCATTTTCTTCATTTCTTTGGTTTTCATTTTGTGCTTCCTCCACAATATCATTATTCAAAATGGAATTACTTTCTTCATTTTCTTTGCTTCCACTTTCAATTTGTTGACTGTTTATTTCATGTTGTTTTGTATTTGCATCATTTTCAACGGTTTCATTAATTGAAATTTCTCTAGTATCACTGGTTTCATTATCTATATTTACAGATACACTAACAAGTACATCAACATTTGTGTGTGATGTATCATTTTGAATACAAACATTTACATCTTCAAAGTTTGATACTGAAGATGTATCTTTTTGAGTACAAACACCTTGACATCCAACTTTTGACAGTGAAGGCTCCTCACAATTAATAATTTCTTTATGCAGTTCCTGATCCAAATTATTCATAACACTATTCTCATTTACAATGTTGTTGCTTGTTTCCCAATTATCATAAAATTTTCCAAAATACAAATTGATTCTAGAAACCTCATCTTGAATGCGAGTGATGATACTCTTTGTCCCTTCGACAAACTCATTTAACTCGAGTTTGTCATCTACATCAACTTTTTTGACTGACTTTTTTAATGAATGTGCCTCATCGATCAGATCTTGTATGTTTGATATGTCCCTCAAGACTTGATTTATAATGATTGGAGGTGACTTTTTCGGCATTTTACGGATCGCTCAACTAGCTGGAAAAATGGCAAATTGTAAGTGACTTACTTACATTGCTACTCCATCCATTGGTGCTGCTAGCGATTTTCAACCTGAGGAGGGAGTAGCACTTTAATTATGTAGGACAAATATAAAGGATTTTTGAACATTTTTCATTATTTTTATAGCTTACAATGTGTGATAAATAATGCTACAAAGGTTCATGTTTTACATTCCTATACAAATATTCAATTATCATGCAAGGGACTTTGCATTATGAATTACATCCTGGTTTGTAAATTCAAGACGCTGACTAACTAAAAATGAGCATAATTTTGAAATTAGTGTGGCATGCAAGAAATGTTTAACAATCATTTAATTTCACAATGTTTTTTTCCCGCTTTTCGTAAGAAAAAAAAGTAAACAATGCACGTAACGCAACGATGTTAAACGGACCGTACATGCATAATAAATACAAATTACTTGGCCAACGGATAAACGAAACGTTAATTTATTTACCTGTAATATTCATCCAAAATTTATCAATTTAACGAATATGACAGAACAAGCGTCCGTTTTTGGGAAACGGCATACCAACAGGTCAACCAGGAATTGACACGTCTTGTTACCAACATCGGAAGATGTAGAATCCAACTAAAGATGGCGCTATTGTATAACACAATATAGAGATATTTCTCTCTATGTGACATTGTACAGTGGCTTGATAGATTGTTAAAAAACGCGAAAAATTTATAAACAACCACGAAAAATGCAATAAAACATAAAGAATGGCACAAAAAGTGTTATAGGTCTGTTCTAAAAAACAGTTCCAAACGGTTCAGGATTTCATCTAGGTAGAATTATTTTATGAACGACCTGTCACATGACCTGCGCGTTGGTGATATTTTGAACGGACGCGTCTATAATGCGGTAATGGGGGTGTATGTTAGTCATTGGTGTGCAGTATTTTAGTTCTTTTAGTTGTCATTTTCATTATTCCTTTTTTAAGTACTGTTTTTTTTTTTTTGTCATGTTGCAAAACCAGTTTAAATTTGGAAGTTTTTAACGTTAAGCTTTAAATTTACAGTACTGGCATTTATGAATATATCCCATTTTGTCGCTGGTTAAATTAGTTACGATACGCCACTGGACATTTCCACCTCTACTGACTTTCGCGCAGATAGTGTCACGTGACAGGTCGTTCATAAAATAATT
>JAFFZR010028489.1:0-12186 GCA_018397195.1 Lethrus apterus | reverse complement strand
CTTTAAATAAAAAAGTTAGCTATTGTAGAATAATTCGTGAACACCCAGAATGCAAGAAATTATAGTTTTTTTTAACTCTTTAATTAGCGATCCTAGAGAAAAATTGTTTATATTTAATTATAGCAGGCAACCAGACCAACTTAAAAATATAAAAATATACAGGGTGTTCAATTTAAAAAAGTAATCGTTATGCTTGTATCTTAGCAACGCGATGTTCTTTTGTTTTATAATTTATTGTGCGAAATGCGCATTGCAAGGTACTTAAACTTTGTCCATTTAACCAAGTTTGTATCTCTTTAAATAAAAAAGTTAGCTATTGTAGAATAATTCGTGAACACCCAGAATGCAAGAAAAAATAGTTTTTTTTAACTCCGTAATTAGCGATCCTATAAAAAAATTGTTTTATATTTAATTATAGCAGGCAACCAGACCAACTTAAAAATATAAAAATATACAGGGTTTCGATTTAAAAAATGAATCGTTCTGCTAGTTGTATCTCTTTAAATAAAAAAGTTTGCTATTGTAGAATGTTCCCGTGAACAGGCTGTATACAGACTGATTTTTTGAAAACGATTCGCCTGAGATATTTCAGAAACCAAAAGGAAATTAAAAATTTCCGAAAACAGGTCCACTTATATGTCAAGGGGGAAACGGTTTGACCTATGATTCACACTTTTGACGTTTACCCCTGCGTCCCCACGAATACCTCTCCAAAAATTTTATATGGAATGGCCCATCGCGTGGTATCTCAAATGAAAGAGCAATCGATGGGCTTTACAGATGTGTTTGAATTTTTCAATTCTGATCATTACTTCCCGAGTTATTGAGCTCTGCATATTCAAACTTTTTCATTCTTTTACCGGGTCTTTAACTAACAAAAAGCGAAATCCTCCAAACCGAGTAGATACCCGTTGCTATTTCAAAATTTTGGGGCAAAACATGTGTCCTTGCAAAGAAACTTCACCTGTTACAATACAATAATTTTTCTCATAAAAAAGCATTATTTATCGAGAAACGCTAATATCTAAGAAATTACAAAACATAGGTATAGGACATGCTTAATAATTATTAAAGAACAATGAATGAGCTATCATACAGTCACAAACTATAGAGGGTGTTCCATTTAAAAATCTGAAATTAAAGTGGATTGATTTATCATGAATTGGCACCTCAGCTGTAAACACGCTGTATAAGACAAAATACCTTCGAAGGCGGTTTAAGACAGGATATAGTATGAAGATCAATTTTACCGAAATTCGTCTTGAAGCTATTAAATTTAATTAAAATCTGTCGACTTCAAGTGAAGGTTGCATATGTGATTTTTTCTATAAAATTGCAAATATTTCGAAAACTATTAACTTTAAGTATAGGAAGTATTGAACAAACTTACATTAAAATTTTACGTTCTACACGAATATTAAATAATATATAGGGTTTTCCATTTAAAATAACAAAATAAGATACCGTATCGTTAAAACCGAACACCCTGTAAAGTTGGGAATAATTTTGGCACATTCTACATATGAATCTGAATAAATTTTGTTTTATGAACTTCCTTCGTAACCTAACCATTAATGAGATATGAAGCACCACGTCTAACGTGGGACAGCCTGTATATACATATATATCTCAATTTCTCGCCAATATTTACATTCAAAGACTAACGTTTTTTTATTTTCTTTGTTGACACACTAATCAACTCTTCAACATAATTTCCTCGATATCACGGTTGATTCTTTCTTCTACTTTTCTTCTTTTCGTCAACTTTATAATTTTGTCCTCTTTCTCTAATGGTTTGCATATTTTCCGATCTCCTTTTCCATTTATTTTTCAGAAATAAAAACGGTATTAAATTGTTTACAGAATCCATATCCTCAACCATCATTTAGACCGTACCCCGGTTCAGCCGCATCGTTTTATCAAGCTTTTGCAAATCCGGGGCCTTTTCTCTACAATGCAAATTACATGCCTGCTCCCCCTCTTCCTTTTGCTTCTTCACCATACGGGCTTCCTTTCCTTAATCAACCATATTATGGCAATTCGAGAATGTCGGTAAGTTTCTTTTTATCCCCTTTATTATGTTTTTCACTAAGTTGACTTTTAGAGAGATATGGACTTTAAAGGTCAATTAGAAATGTTATCGACGAGATTAGGAAGTAGAGTAAAAAACATCACTTGCGTTATGCAAGAATTGGGATATCTGGACGATAATTTGGAACCGAATTATTCGAAAATAAGCGAAAGAATTGCAAGCTTGCCGGTAGGTCAAGAACTCAAGAATGACATACAAGATGGTGTCACGTACTGTCAACAATTTTCGGTAAGATTTGAAACAATAAATGTGAAATTTGTAAAATTTAAATTTTAGCAATGCATACCGGATCCGAAAAAGGTATCGTCTCCTTTATCAAGAGAATTGACGAAACCGATGTTGTTCTTCAAATGTTATAAATATAAGAAATTGGAAGCGTGCATCATGAAGGATGTTAGAGAAAAGTTTTCCAACATTTCAGAGGAAGATTTGGATGCTGAAAATGAATTAAGAAGAACAGGAAAATCAGTTAAAATTGACGAAGAAGTTGATGGTTTGGTATCGATGATGTACGACTTTTTATATGGCACAGAAGACAATAATGTCGATAGTATTTTATAGAATAATACAAGGGATTGAACGAAAAGTAATGGTTCCATAATATTTTTCTCAGGACCAAAATGAAATTATACAAAAGTGAACGGGTTATAACTCGTCGGCGGTGTCGTCACATTTTGACAATTTACTTTTCGTTCAAACCTGGTATAAAAAAGCTTCCTATTTAAAATATTTTATTGATTTTTTTGTGGTTTTTATTAATTATCTCTTGAATTTTAGCGATAAGATTGAGAAACTAAAAATGTTATTGCTAAAATTTGATATTTTTCGGTTAAATATGTGGGTAAATATATTTTTAAAATAAAAAACGTTTAACACTTATTTTATCCCATAATAACATGCAGATAAAATTTATTTTTACAAAATCTGACAAGGGTATAAATATTGTCTAATACTGATAAATAGTAATAATCAATCATGTATATTCATAATGGAACATCTGGTTTATTCTATGCATCGATTTGAAATTCGATTTTGGATAACATTTTAATACCAATGTTGAAAGTTATTAGTAGTCTCCTGATACAATACAGTCATAAACTTTATTCGTTAAAGCAAGACATGGTATATAAACCAGAAAATATCAATTTCACACTTACATCCTAAAATCTTATTATTGTCACATTATTGTCGTCAAATTACTAACATTTTGGAATAAATATTACAGGAATGTACTAATATTTTCTTATTTCAATTAGATCTTTGTCCAATTTGGGTTCGTATTTCAACAATTTTGCATATTTTTTGAGTAACTTGCTCCAATAGCAGCTGACATCTTTCATTTTTAGATTATTCCAAATCATCTTATAACCATTTTCAGCTATTTCTTGGGCTATGTCATTATTTTCACGAAAAAATTCAACGTAATCTTTGAGTTTCTCCTTACTGGCGTTACTCTCGACAGGAATGTAATGAATCCACGGTTTTAGTGCAGGATAAAAAAATTCTAACCATTCATCGCCGACGTGAAACACAAGTGACTTACACAATAAAATATGTTTAAATCTAAAACTAGCTGCCACACCACGAAAATTAAATAAATATTTATAATTGCAGTGGTCGGCAAATGAGATTTCTGGTGCTGGTGGAGCATGCAATGTATCCTAAAAATGATTATTATAAATTATTATAAAGGAAAACAAGTTTTAACTCAATTTACTGCATCGGATTTCCAAGCTTGATTTTTAGTGTACTGTGCGTCAATCAGATCTGGATAATCCCTTGATAAAAGTACCAAAGGATCTCTTTCGGAGCTAGTTCTTGAACCCCTAAAAAAAGCTTTTTCTTTTTTGTCACTCCAAGCAGTTTTATTAGCAGTTTGAGATAATTGTGTTCTAAGTATATCCCACCGTCCTAAAATGCACATATTTTATTATGAAATCATAAAACGTAATGTGTACCTATTCCCCTTGGATACAGTTCAATAGCCGGTCCTCCTTCCCAAAATGACCAAGCTGGATACATAATATCGTAATAATCGTTCGATTTACTAAAAGAAAATACTGGTCCAAATACACCATAATTTTTATGCACCTGAGGCCAATCTCTTGTGTTTATTATAAATTCCATATCAGGGAGATTTGGTAATAGCTCTAAAATGAAATGCTCAATTCCTGAACATCTTGCAGGAAACATGCAATCCTTGTCTCTATACAATCGATGAGAGATTATCTGATACCTTGTTCCTCTAAAATAATCTTATTGTAATAAAAATATTAAAGAAATCTTAAAAATTACTTTGATTTTACAACATTTATTAATGCTTCCGTGATGCCAGATTTAAATTTTTTTAGATCTTTATTAATTACATCCGAGTGGCATTTACATTTGGTTGAATCACATGGTTGATACGTTTCTTTGGCTCTACGTATGTTCTCCAAATATATATGGTACTTCTCATTGGCATCTAAAAGAAATATTAAAAACGCCTAATGTAACGCAACCATAGGTGGTTGCATTCAAAATAGTGTAAAAATGTTAGGTTATGTTTACCTTTAGAGTATTTATTTTCGATATTATGAGTGTCGCAGCTGTTTTTATTATCTATCGTACATTTATCACTTTCGCACGCCACATAAAACAACCATGAAGTAGTAAGTATGAGATTTGTAAAGAATTTCATACCTGCCTGGTACATACTAATCTGATGCAAAGAAGCCAACAAAAAATGGTGCATCATTGCAAAACTTATGTATAGGATTTTCATCTTTGCAGTTATTTGTTATTTAAAATTATTTTGATTACTAATATGGGCAACAAATAAATAGGTGATTTTAAGGTGAATTGATTCAATAAGTCATAACATTTTTAACTCGATAGTTGCAGTAATTTTAGGAATAAATATTAAATTTAACATTAAAATGATATAAGAAGTAAATAAATGTTAGGAAATCTACATAAATATCTCCGATTTTTTGTACTTTTGTGAATTGCCGCCTAATTTATAAAATGTCACTTGATTATTTGCGCCATCTTTTAAAGAATTTCTGAACTCTGAGATAATAAGTTCTTTTTTCATGTTTAGATGGCAACGTAGTAATCTAGTTTATTGAGCGCTACTGACGCTAATAAATAATAAGGATCATAAACAAATTCCCCAAAAACTAAAATTAACAATAAAATATAAATATTCCAACTTTGACGTTCGTGTCTCTTAAAGCTCATGTAACACTTTTTTACACTTTTTGTACTTTTGTGGATTGCCGCCTAATTTATAAAATGTCACTTGATTATTTGCGCCATCTTTTAAAGAATTTTTGAACTCTGATAATAAGTTCTTTTTCTTGTTTAGATGGCAACGTAGTAATCTAGTTTATTGAGCGCTACTGGCGCTAATAAATAATAAGTTAAGGATTATAAACAAATTCCCGAAAAACTAAAATTAACAATAAAATATAAATATTCCAACTTTGACGTTCACGTCTCTTAAAACTCATGTAACACATAGCATAACAACTGTTATATTCAATCAACGGTTATACTCCATACAGTTTCATATAAAAGCCTTACATTTCTATATATCGATTTAGAAAAAAATAAATAAATAAAATGTAGCTCTCAAATAACTTTTTTATTAATAAAAAAGAATAACTTACACACATTAAAATTATCTGTCAGGTAATCCATGCCAATTGAGACCTCCATTAAAAAATGCCATAGAACAATAAAGGATGGGGCTAATTGAAGCTATGACCAAACCCACACCAATCATAGGACGATAAAAAATCCATGCTATTGATATGATAAGTAAAGACAAGGACAAAGAAATACCTAAATTCACCGAGGTAGTAATTTCGTCAGACACAATCTTGTTTATTATAGGCAGTTTTAAAACTGAAAAGTTTAAATTAATTCAAAAATTAATGGAAATATTATATACTTACAAATAATTCTTAGCAGTTTTGCCAAACAAACAGTAGAGGCATATAATATAAAAAGACCAGCACCTCTCAATTTCCACGTTTCCCAACGTACATCTGAATGTTCAGCATTAAACATTTGTGATATTGTTAATATGCCGTGACGTAATAAATTTATTTCATGTCCTTTGCTTGTGAAATAAGGTATTAAAATGTCACCTTTCTGCATTGCTATTATAGTAACCTGAAATCAACAAAGTGATTAAATTAATAAATGTTGTTCATCGGAAACTGCATCAATTTATTTAAAATGTCTTACAGGTTCGCCATTTAAACCAGCATAATAAAACTGTACTCTAATATCACCAACTTCAGGGTTCCACACATCATCGCAATGATAATAAATTCCAAGATGGAGTTTAATGTCTCTCCTTTCAGGTCTTTCATCACTAGTTACCTCAATGTAATCAGTAAATTTGTTTTTCAATTCTGTTCCTAGAGTCAACTCACCCACTCTTACAAATGCTGATATGTATACATATGTTTTCAAAGGTATTTCACTAAAACAAGTAAATTAAAAAATAAGTAATTAAAGCTAGTGAAGCAAAAATTGTGTGGAATAACAAGTAAAATGATCGATGATCAATGAAAAATCTGACAAAAAAAGGCTGTTGTAGCGAACAGATGAAGGAAGACAGATTAAAATGCCGAATTGAGAAAAGAAAGAAATGTAAAATGTAATGTGAGTACTGTGAATACCGTAAAGTTGTAAATAATATAACTGGAAGAATATACATTTTTAAAATGTGTATAACTTACTTTGGATTTTGATGACCATGTCTTATATAAAAATTCCTACTATCAACAAGTTTATCCCGCCATTCAGTTACATAAAAGTAGTCAGCATCTGTTGTTTGTGATGCTACAGTATCACCAAAATCTCGTTGTCTGGAATAAAATAATTATGTTATATGTTAATTTTTTGTTTTAAAGTTTTACGTTCTTTCTTCTACCCACTGATACATTTGCACACGTCTTTTTAATTTCACAGCCTGTATAGAGATTCCATATTCTGGTTCAGTTAATGGTTCATCTATTACTAAATTTCCACTAATGTGCACGAGACGACCATCAAGTTCCGGTCTAACTGGTTCAAATGGATTCAAAGCAATTACATTATTATATGCTTCATCTAATGAATGAGCGTGATGGACAGCTCTGCCCTATATATAAACAAATTTTTAAAAGGTACAAAAATATTTTACCATTTACCTCATTCCATGTCAGTAACCATAAACCACAATTAAACAACACAACACCAATTAGAGATGTTAACCAACTCCTTTTAAATTCTTCCAATAGTGAAAATTCCATTTTTACGTTAAATATAATTTAAAAATACACTTTAGGTTGACCGAACTTGCAAGATATTTTAAATATGATGCATGATGCATTTATAAAAACACGCATGCTCGTAGTGTCACATATACGCCAGGTGAAGTGGCTAATATTTGGTTTTGCTCAAACATGTGTATAATAAATATCAAGGTACGTACATACAAGAGATAAAATAATAAGTTATTGTAAATAAAAGTAATGTCATCCTACCATATAAAATACGTCCGAAAATACGATAGAATATGCGAACATAACCTTATTATTATTGATCTTGACATTTGACATTTTTGAAGTCGTGTTTACACCAACGCGCAGCGTTATTTGTATTACAGTTGAATATGTATCTGCTTTATAATTTCGTCAATAAGAAATCTATAATTAAGTTTTAAATATTGCATTAATAAACTTGTATTACATACAAAATAATTATTACTTGACAAATATTTCCAAACATTTATACCGGGTGTTTCAGATCGAACTACACCGTATATAAAATTACTGATTAAAAATCAAAAATTTCATCTTCATTTTCACTTTTTTCAATGGAAGTAATTCACTTTCACACTTCATTGGAAAGGCTGCTTTGCTCTGAAGAACTTTCAGTTAAATCTTTTTTTGATAAAGTTAATGGTTTTGTCCTATATTTATTATTAATGTTTTTAAGTGCAATTTGTTTTAAAACTATTTACTCTACCAAAGAAATTTGAAATAAACGTTGTTAAGGATGAAAAAGCTTTTCAACTGAAGCGTTACTCCTACTTAGAATCTCAATAAAAAATAAAAATAATACCAAATACCTGGCCTAATGGCCTAATACCAAATATCAATGTGTCATATAATAGTAAGTGTTGCAGAAATAAAAGGAAGATAATAACACTATAGAGAACGGAATTGTCAGCGAAAAGTATTGGAGCAACTTTTTGAAAAAATTAAATACCTAATATTTAAGTTATCATAAAAGGCGATGAAAATAAATAAATATTTGTGAACTGCAAACGCAATTTTGATAAAACGGACAGGACTATTATATTTAGAATAATTAGATATATTTATCTTATAATGGGTGAAGAAATTCGAATATTGCAAAGGTTTATGTGCGGAAATAAGGAAAGAGTGAATAAATATTTGATGAATAATATAGATAAGAAGTACTTTTGTAGACAGGATGGAGGAGGGTATTAAATGGCCAGGTGTGAAACACTGGATTTGAAAGACAAAGATAAGAATGTAGATGAACTAATGCAAGAAAATATACGAATGACTAACTATGTAAGAATATAAAACAATAGAAACTGATTTTATAAGACTATATTTGTTTCTTTAAAATTTTTAAAGATATTTATAAATTTTTAAAGATTTCAGATGTAATAAAAAATAATACCCACAAATATATTACAATACGTAGATGTGTTTCGAAATTCTTACCACTCATAGGTACACTATATGTATACATATAGACATATCAGACAATGCACTTTTTAAACACATAAAAGACACAGGACGCATTCGATTTTAACAATGTTGATATTATTGACAAAGAATTTATTCATAAAAAAAAATATTTTAGAAATGATTGACAATAAACATTTTAAAAATATTAAATCAAATTTAACAATCATATACATATTTCCAAAGTTATATGGTACCTATGTAGTTTTTGAATTGCCAATTATGTAACATCATTATTATTTTATTTCTTCATTATTGTACAAGTAGAATAAATAAAAAATGCATAAATAAACCTCGACACCATAGGGTAATAAGAGGATATATATTCACAACTTAAATATTGCTGCAGCGTTTACTTCCAAGTCATTTCAAGTCAATCTTTCACAATATTTATGTCTTCAAGAATATTTCATTTCCTTTCATTTTACTTGTATTAATAAAAAAATATATTTATTATGACATTCTGATGTAACATTTTCTGTTTTAGATATGAGAGCACTGGTGGTGTCAATATGGGTGTTCATTAATTTAATATTTTTTGGAATGTGTGGCTACATGTACTTATTATGGTCGCAATATTGGATGTATATCGAAAATGAAGTGGAATCTTCCACGAATACTTACGACCAAGAAGTATATTTCTACAACAGAGGTTACCCATTGAACGAAACTATGAAAAATAAGTACCGAATAAAACATTCAACGAAAGAAACCGTCAACGTGACAGTAATTAGAAACAGTAAACCGAGATTTCCCAACGTACAAGCTGATGACTTTTTAATGGACACACAAAAATATAAATGTTTAGAAAACGATACTATTAACATATGTGATAGTAAAGTGAAGCAGTACAAAGAAATGTTAATAAAAGAAATGAAAAGGGTGTTTTTGGACGAAGGAAATATTTTAAAATCCGGACAAGAAAATTACTATAATGTTAACTATAAAGGTTCCAGGGGTAATTATATGGAAAAAGAACCAAAAGACATTTTGTGTGAATTAAAAAACGTAGAAATAAAAACTGTTAGGAGGTCCGATGTATCAAATGGCATAAACGGCTTAAAAGGCTACCTACCTAGAAGGATGTTGTTTGAAAATAACAGATTTAATTCTTGTGCCGTAGTATCCAGTGCAGGTTCTCTCAAAAATTCGTCGCTAGGAAGTTTTATTGGTGAGTTTTGCGATGCGAATAAGAAACAAAACCAGTAATATTTTTCTATAGATTCGCACGAATTAGTTTTGCGTTTTAACAACGCACCGACAAAAAATTTCGAAAGGGACGTCGGCCGAAGGACCACAATTCGTATCTTAAATTCGCAAGTAATGTCCAAGAAAGAATTTCGTTTTTTGGATTCCGCGATGTTTCGAAATATAACCATATTGGCTTGGGACCCGAGTAATTATACAGCTTCGTTGGACGATTGGTTCGAACGACCGGAATATAATTTATTTCCCAATTTTATCGAATACCGTAAGAGAGTTCCACGATCGAGGATTTTTCTTTTGAATCCTAGGTCGATATGGAAACTTTGGGACTTTTTACAAAGCAATGCGCCCAACAGACTTAGACGAAATCCTCCATCATCAGGATTTTTAGGTACACATTAATGTTATATTCTCGATTCTTAATTACATTCTTATTTTTATGCTTTATTTTAGTAATTTTTTTGTTGGTATTTGTGCGATTTTATGTAATTTGTTTTAGGTTTAGCCGCTTTATTATCTCGGTGCGATTTTGTTGATGTGTTAGAATATATTCCATCAGTTAGGGTTACAAGGAAATGTCATTATTATGATGTCGAAGATAATCCTTCTTGCACATTTGGAGTTTGGCATCCATTAGCAGCAGAAAAATTGTTGGCTTATTATTTGAACGTCGCCGATGACAAAACTGTTTTCCAAAATGGTTTTATTAGGATTACGGGTCTAAGTAAATTGAAATGTTAATATTTAGTGAAAAATGTGATTTATTAATAGGAAATTTGTGTCTAGATAATTTAGAACGTTGTTAATTTTGACAATGTTTTATGTATTTATATATTCTTTATTGGAAATAAAAATAATTGTTATATAATTGTTATTATATATTCCTATTCAAAGTTTTACTACCTATTGCTTGCGACACATTTATTTGTTGATTGTGTAAATTATTTTTTAAAATATATGTCATTTTATCTAATTGGGCAAGAAGTAAACAAAACACGTCGAGACTTTTTTGTCCCCTTTTCCTAGTATTTTCCTCCATAAGGAATAATACTAGAGATAACTAAAAAATCAATATTGTGATGCCTACTATTGTTTGCATTGCAAAATAATAATATTATAATAAAAAAATAAACAAATATTAATACGATCAAAATTATTGTACATACAGTGTGATCGAAAAAAAATTATCCTGTTTTAGAAATGGAAATGAAACAGGAGCATTTGGTATTATTATTATCTTATTTTTTTTTTATTATTACTAATAATATTATTATTATCGACAACATTTTTGACAAACGTCAATTTGACATTAAGAAAGACATTAAAATAGTGATTTAAGTAAAGACATGCCGATTTTTGTTCATGGCTTACTTTGACGAATTATTTTTGTGATCACGATGTATTATTATGTAATCAGTCATTCTATAAAAAAAATCTTTCATGAAGAATAAATAATTTTATGATGTTTTGACATATCGACATATTTGTGAATTTCTAAGAAATTTTGACAGTTTGAAACAAATGAATTACAAATAAGCTAAAGGATAATTAACAATAATAATCAATTCAGATCGAACACAATAGAGTCTGTTCATGGGAACATTCCACAATGGACAACGTTTAAGTATCTTCCAATGCGCATTTCGCCCAATAAATTATAAAACAAAAGAACATCGTGTTGCTAAGATACAAGCATAACTATTACTTTTTTAAATTGAACGCCCTGTATATTTCTGTATTTTTAAGTTGCTTTGGTTGCCTGCTATAATTAATTATCGCTAGTTAAGGAGTTAAAAAATAAAGTAATAAAATAATAAAAATCAAACTGTTGTTATCGATCCTCCCCTTGCAACAAGTTGTTTTACAAATGTTTTTCATCCTTCGGACTACATCAATATGTCTTATGCATTTCACATCAATAATAATAAAAGAAATTATTATAAATTATTTATTTACCACTGTTATAATTATAATGAAATTTGAAAAATTATTTTCTCCAAAACTCTTTTAATAGCGGTTTTAGAGAAAAAATGTCTTATAAGCAGGAAACCAGCGTAACTTAAAAATATAAAAATATACAGGGTGTTGAATTTAAAAAATTAATCGTTATGCATGTATGTATCT
>JAFFZR010028488.1:0-12190 GCA_018397195.1 Lethrus apterus | reverse complement strand
CTAGGATTGATCCCTGGGGTACGCCCGAGGATACGAAGGAAGGCAGTGACTTAAAGCTACTGGCGATGCCGTCTTTTACACCAGTGATGTTAATAAAGGTTAATCTGTTTGAGATAAAAGATTTAAAGAGACAATGAGCAACACCGCGAATGCCAATGCTCCACATCTAATCTAATAATAACGAATGATTTAATATGTCGAAGGCCTTACTTAAATCGAAGAATAAACCAGTAACATGGTTTCCCTTGTCAAGTTCGGTGTATACATAGTCTAACGAGTGAAATACTGCATCAGACGTTGATTTATTATTTATGAAACCAAATTGAGTATCCGAAAGAATAGTATTCTGTTTAAGATATTTTATTAAGCGACTATTCAAAACTTTTTCAAGAATTTTACTAAAAACTGATGGGATTGCAATAGGCCGATAACGTCTTGTTTTCTCAATTACATTTTTTGTCTCAAATTTAAAGCCTAGCTTGAGCCTATGACTTTATTTATTTTACTTTATTTATTTATTAATTTGCGAGTATATTTTACATATAATATTATTATATAATATTTAATATATATAATATATAATATTTACATATAATATTATTGTGCCCCGGGCGCGAGTTAAGCTCGCTACGCCACTGGATCGACCTCACGACAAAATTCACGTTGCGAATTTAGAACTGAACAGGAATTTCCATAATATTTTTTAATAATTACCACACGTTCAACAGGCGTGAAACGATGCATGATGAAATGGCAAACCTTACTGAATATGTTGACATGTCATTGGTAACTTTGACAGCTTCTGAAATATAACAATTGGAAAAACTATCATTACTATTTGGTCACCATTTATATGGTTCATAACTATTTTTTTTTTTTTTTTGACAAAATGTATCTCCTATTTCCTATCAAAATATCATTTAAAATTTTCCTGCTGTCCATAAAGTAAGTGTAGCTATCACTTAGGCACTTTTATGCGTTTATATCAAAAGTCGTAATTGATGGTTATTTTACGTTGGTTTCGTGAGGTGAATAAATCGGTAATGTAAGCGAACGTAAAGGGCCAAAACGCAAACATCTTTAAAAGATCGTTAACCCCAACGCGTCGAGTGATATATTTTGTTTGTTGGCTGCGCCAAGAGGAACGGCTTGTGCGGTTTCTTACGATAATCACGTTTGCGACTAACGGCAATTAAACTGCAACTTCAGGCGAAGAAAACTTAATTCAGCAAACTTGGTGCCAATTTGCATTCACTGGACGACGAAAATTCACTTTTAATTAAATTACTCGGCAAAATAAGACGGGTAGAACGATTTTGTATAGTTTGTTGGTTGAAATTTATCCTTACTTCATAAAAGCCGGATGATGACGAATAACAAGCCAGAAACTAACATTATCTTCGTATGTGTGAATGCTCAGTGCAAGTTGAGCATGTGGCTTTTATTAATAATGTATTCTGATGTAATAAAATTAATAAAATATTGAGTTTTTCTAATTTTTTTTTATTCTTTCATAAAAAGAATCTGACAAAAACATTTCAAGAACAACAGGTTATTTTCGTAAATATATTGACAAGACAAGATTAATGTTGAATAAAAGAAAATGAAGATATTTAACTTTAAATCTAAGCTATTAAATATATAGACATTCAGTTCGTGAAGGAAGCACAAATGTATAAGGTAAGTCAAGACATAGAAGAAAATAAGAAGAAGTTTCAATAAAAAAGGATATAATGAAAAGAATAATTCAAGGTGGAAAGAAATTGATGATTTTACATCAATAATTGTAATATTACTGGAAAATGGAATTTAAACAAGATAATGAAGGAGGATATAATGAAGGGAAGAATTCTCGGAGAGAAAAAAAGAAAGAAGTATTGAATGATTTTACGTCAATAATTGTAACATTAAGCGAAACGAAGTTAAAAATTATTTGTTACATGATAATAAATAATTAAAACGAGATAATTAATAATTAAAACATGAATTGGTGTAAAATAAATAACGGGCAATAAACATTAAAATAGAAGGCAATTTCAAACAAATAGAAACAATTGTACAAAAATTAATAGAATAGAAAATAAGAAATAATTTTAGAAGCAAGAATAGATATCCACCAGGAAAATATTAAAACTGTTAAAAAAAGTAGAAATAGGAAGTACATGAATATGTAAACAAATTAAAGCAAAGCAAAATAATAATATCAAAATTAATAAAGAAAAAGAGAAAATGATACAAGAAAATTAATTGAAGAAGAAAGGTGAGAAAAAAACAATGCAATGCAATATACAGTGCGGTCGTTGGCTGTGGAACGCTCCAAATAAAACATTCCCCGATCATCTGCTGCCAAAATCCTCCGACAGGTCAACTTTTGTTTTTGAACGTGCATCTTTTTTGATTGACAATTTTTTTACCCCCACTCCTTTGCGTAATGACGTCATCGCCTTTTTTTTAAATGGCAACCAGTATTTTTTATTTTTTATTTCGTTAGGGTTTTTAAATCTGTTTTCAACGGTATACAATTTTAAATAGGTTACATAAAAAAAAAATCAAGAAAAACGGCCTTCACATTTTAATAGAAAGAAGAATGAAATGAACAGATTAATCCACTTAATCCATGATACGGCAAAATTATGAACACAAAATTACAAAATGGGTAAGAGACAGAAATTTATGATGGCCAATTCAATCCACCATTTACATCCATTTATTCCTGGATCTTCTTCAGTCTTCTTCTTCTTCTTCCAGAAATGTCTCTACTCAGAACTCGTTTTGTTAGTCTATCCTCGCGTAAGCTTGTTAGGTTTCCCTAATCCTTGCAGCATATGCTGGAATAGGTTTCTAACAACTGTAAGTCGATCGTGGCCGCAAACCAAAAGACCACTACCATTAGGTTCGACCCATTTAGGTGACAGAACAAAGAAGTAAAATAAAATAAATATGGCATAACCACCTCATTCGCACCCTCGCTATATTAATTTATTATTTGTTCTTCTTTCCCAAAATTCAACTACTTTCTTCCCACCATATATTTTCCTCAAATATTTCTAGTGATAAATTTCCTTCTAATTATTATTAGTTAAATTAGTAAAGCTAATTTATTAACAGCTATGGATTAAAAATCGAAATAATGAATATAACATAAAATTTTTAATAATGAATGGTAAGAAATATACATGTACAGTTGGAAAGGAATTTATGAAAGAAATTCGTTTGAAAATAGACATAAAAAAATCTGTGAGATGAAAATATAAGTCGGCATAATTATGAAAGAGAAGAAGAAAAAATATTAATGAAAGGAGAAATTAAAAAGAAATATTAAAAGATTAAAGAATTTAATCTTGTTGTCAATCTTCATGAGGAAGAAAATATTGAATGGGTATACAATACATACTCCTGTATTCATGTATTCGTATATCATTTGCTTCCTCCGTTTTGGTTCCCAGATCAGTTTCCCGCAGTGGACTATCCGCTTTCCGCAAAATACGCATTTCCTATATTCTTCCGGCATCCAATATTTGTATAATCCGCTACCCCTCTCCCGATCTTCTTCCATCTAGGATCTAGGTACCCCGCCATTCTATCATATGTACAAATTTCTTTATACTTTCCGTTATATTTTATTCCCTTTTCTTTTCAAACCTTTCCTGTGCATCTACTTCTTTCAATATCTTTTCTGCATCGCATTCTGCATTCCTCTATTCGTTATATAACCTTGTTATTTCCAACCACGTTAAACCCGCCCTTGCGTACATCTCTGTTCTTTTTCTTTCCCAGTACGAGCGCTCTTTTCTTGTCTCGTACCTCCTCCCTATTTCTTCCATTGCCCAATCGACTAGACCGAAATAACTAAACTTTAAAAAAATGATTAATGTAAACTGTGTAAGTAATCGTGGAAAACCAGGTCTTTGAGTTTCTGTCAGAAAAATACAAACTAACATAAAATTCATAGTAAATAAACTGAAGATTAAAGATGGTATTAAAGATGGTATGAATACAGATTCAACTAATTTTATCAAAAGCAAGGCCCATTTTAATAGGAATCGGTTAATAATTGTGAAAAATATAAATAACTGGATTTTATGTTACGAATTCTGCATGATGCATAATAACGATTTCATTTTGCCAACTTCCTCGTCGTTAAATTCAGTTCCATATAAAAATTTTAATAAGTTGAATGCAATTAGAATAAATGTGGAAGCGGTACGGCTATCTCTGAGCCATTAGTCGCAAATTTAACGAAATTATCAATTTATATCCTAATAAGTGGAGCCGAGTTTCGTCCAAAGCTCAAAGCTTATAACAAAAAGCGAATTGAAGTTGATAATTTATAGTTTAAACGGAAAACGACGGAAAGCTTATTCCATTTTGAAACTGTTGTAAGGGTCTGAACTAGAAGGAGATTCAAGTTACAATAAAATTGTTTGATGAAAGAAACATTTCATTTTCATAAATTTGCTACGTTTATTTTGACTCTATGATTATAATAATAATAATATGATAATTATAACATACAAAAATAATGTATAGATTTGGTATAAAAGTGATTGTTAAGTATGTAGCAATATTTTTTATGAACTTATCGGTTATTTTAGTTCATTTAGTTGTAATAATAATTAGTTAATTTTTTAGTTTTAATTTAATTTAATTTTTCTATTTTTATATTGGTTCGAGAGTAAGAGCAGCTGCTTGCACTGCATGCAGCTGATCTCGATCCAATTAACCACACCCTATATAATGTGTACTTTTTGTATGTAAATTGTATTTTTTTTGTATTTGTATTTTTTTGTGTGGTTAATAAACATTATTATTATTATTATTATTATTATTATTATTTTAAATAAATTTTCCCGCAATTTACAATGCGTACTGAATACAATTATCATGTATATACACACATATCAACGATGACACCTTTCATAACACATACTCAACAAAGGCATAATAAAGGAATCGTTTATCATATCGTTTGTAGTGCAAATAAGAGTACATTACAATTTCTAATTCTCGTCCCAGACTTGTCTATGGATCAGGCGTCGCTATGTCTGGCTATAAAATCTCAATCACGCAAAGCCAGTACTAAAATACAAAATGGTAAACTATTAATTCATATTTTCGTACTTCCACAAATAAAAAAACACTCATTAAATATCGAATTTTTTTATGTGATAAAACAAGAAGATAAAATAGAAAAAAATTATAGAATTATGGCCGATAAAAATTAACTAAAATAACTGATAATGTGGAATCTGCTTTAAAAGGAGTTACTGAAAAATTATAAAATAAAGAAAATGGACAAAATGTATACACTGTGTTCTGTTCTAATTTACGAGTTTGTGCGAGCGTAACGCAAGCGGAAGATATAAGACACAGTCGTGTAAAGGAGATAGCAATACAAAAATTATAATTGTGAAAATAACGAGTGATTAGGACTTTACTGTGGCGATATGTTCGATACTTTTATATCGCCAGTCCGTCTCACGTCGCCGTTGGAAGCTGCCGGTTGCACGTACTACGTAAATCGAGAGGCTTAAATGTCGTTGATTATAAAATTTAAGAGCAGACACAATAAAAAAGGTAACATAAGCCAAACACAATATCAACATGATCCTAAAAATGCCAACTATGAAAACATAACACAAATTGCACAAACTAAAGGAAGAGGTTCAGTGTAATGTCACACATTATTTTTTACTCTTGTGGCTGAACTCAGAAAAAAAATGCTATAGTATGAGACGAAAATCAAATATGGCGTCCATAACACAGTCTAAACTTGATGGTGATTCAGCGATTACGTAACATTTGCGAATACGATTACAAAAAGTGTTGGATATTTCACATTTTTTTATTTATATTAATTAATTTAGTTTGGAACTTGAATATTTTTGTATCCAAAATTTAATTACTTTTAGAACACATTATCATTGCCATTGCGGGCAATAAACATCTTTTTTAAGCGGTGATGATACCTTCCATATATTAAAACTTTAGAGATTAGTTTTAGTTTTAATAAAGTAATTAATATTCAATACTTCTAAATTACCAACTTTGACGTACAGATGAAATTCTCTGTTTTGCGTTTAATTTGCCGCTGTGTATAAATAATAAGACACTATACTACGTTCGTAAATTCGGAGGAGTAGAAACATAAGACAGAATTACACTAAAATCATTTTCGAACTTGCCGCTAGTTGGCAGTACTTGTCCCTGAATTTGAATCCATTAAATTTTAAGTGATTAATTCACGTTGCTGCACTTAATTCTATAAAGAACTGTTTATATTGTTAATAAACAATAAATGACTTTTTAAATACTTTAAAATCGACAACTGTCAGCTGTCACACATGTAAACATTAAATACCGGATATCTGGTTGCAAATATGGCAATTTATACTATGTAAACCTGTCTGGCAAGTAGCCAATCAGTGAACGAATATATTGGGAATTTTAATTTACTCCTCCGAATTTACGAACGTAGTATATACTTTAATTAGTTAAAAGACGTTGCGAATGTTGTACTATTCTTTTTAAATATGAAATTTAAGTTAAAGTGTTTCTGCTTCGTGGATCTGCTCAACCTAATCATACAAAGAAGTCATCGCTGTTGAATTGAGAAACAATGAAAATTTAAAATCATGAAAGGAAAATGAAAAAATAATGTAAGAAGTGAGAAAACAACAAAGGTTCAAAAATGATACTTTGTCAATTAATCACCCTGAACTTTATTTGCCTATTCTAAATACCAATTAAATGCAGAAGAGAATAACTTCTCAAAATTTTTTATTATAACATCGTCAGTTATTAAAATAAATAAATTGGAAATGGAATTCTGAATACAATTAAATCGACAAAGTTTGTATTGCCAATTACAATATCATCGCTAGTAGCCAAAGATGAAACTGAAAATCTAACTTGAGAAAAAAATGGACATTGTAAATTTACACATGTCTAAGTTTACATTGTTTCTAACTTTGAGTTGGCTTTCCGACTGACTATTCGGATTAGGTCTACCACTTTTCCCTAATCATGGAATATGCTTTAACATCGTGGACGCAACCAAATACCTCCCTCTCAGTCCAATTAAATTCTTTGAGCTTGGTGCAAGTGATGAGAGGGAAAAAAGGGAAAAAGCATTGTCTGGGATTTCAATCTGGATTTTTAGTAAATTTTCAAATAGTCAATATACATATATGTGTTTCATGATGGACCAAACAAATTACTTTAGAAGAAAAGCTTAATAAGAGTTGAAAGAGAATTAATACTAAAATTAAACAGGTTTAGGGCAAGGAGGATTTACTAATCTATTCAATTGGATACTGGAAAATATATTGACATAATTGACGAAAAGTGCAATATGAACCAAAGGCCAATCATTAAGCACCAAGGCATATGTTCTGCATACATGGAAAGAAGACAAATGTAATACAAATAAAATAATAATAATAAAGAATAAGGCCATAAAGTCAACAAAATTGAATAAAAACGATTCAGAAAGGGATAAGAGGCTGAAAATGACGCAGAACACTGACGACAACAAAAATCTAGTCAAAAAACATACCAAAAACGTCGAAATTGCAAGCATAGAAATCTGTGGACGACGGTGCTATGCCCAGTCCATATAACAAAAATAGTTTAAAATTGGAACTATGGAAGGAAAATTTTGAAATAAAATTTTAGGAGGAACGAAAGAACAAGCTTAGAAGTCATGAAGAAACATGGACAACCAAGTAATACACAGACCATTAGGGCTCAAAGGGGACAAAATCGTTCGGACAGGCAGAAAGAAGAAAGGTACTCATAGGAAAAGACGGAGAAAAATGGATAAAAGCAATTATAGAAGATTTAAAAAGAATAGATGTGAGCAACTGTCGAAAGAAGGCAAAATATAAGAGAGAATGGATGGGGACTGTTGGGTTGGGAACAAATTACAGGCCATGAGCCTTTAAGGCCTGTAGAGCTAATACATACAGGCTGTTCATTTTATCAAAAAATGTTTAAAATGAAAGTTATTCGAGATCAAGCAGTCCATACTGTAAAAATATCCTTATGCATACAGGATGTTCAGTTTCGCTTTTACGTTATGCAACTTTAATGTTTTAAATAGAACATCTTGTATATTATTGCGTTTTTAAATTCTACGGTAAAATTTAGAGTAATTTTAGTTACTAATCCTATACAAAAACTCAACGGTTCTGAGATATTTAGCTTTTAAGAAAAAAAATACATTTGCACTGTTCTTTTAAAAGGTCAATGCAACCATTGTTAATAGTTGTTTTACAATAATTCTTGGGCATCTTTATGCCAATAATTCAAGCTGAATAATTCACATTAAACATCTTTATTTTGTAATACAGAGTGTTCGAAAATTGAATATTAACTTAGCATCTTTAAATGGTAAATACTCGTTTTTTTTAAATGGAACAACCTGTATATTTTTATGTCATTCGATAGAGATTTAAGATCTCTTTCTATCGTATATGAGATTTCTTATACCTAAAGTCAATACTTTCTGAGTTATACACGTTTTGTTACAAATTTATTGAATAAGGAGGTGGAGATGATTTCGTTTCATTGAAACCATCTAAGATATTGAAATAAAGTTGCAGTAGGTTGCACTTTTTATAGCTCTTGTATTCATAAAAGAAGAATTTTGTCCCGTTACAATACACAAATTTGTCTTTTCAATAGCTGTTATAATGCCTCCACAAACGTGGCGTGACCACCTATTCTGCTGTCAAGTTTCATAATTGAAATGTGGATTTGTGTCTGAATAATAATGGCAGTTACTACGAGGATTTTATTTAAATGTTTTAATTATACATCTTACAGACAAAATTTTGTATTTTATTGCGGCCTTACTGTAAAACTAGAGATGAAAAGAAATCATTTACATCTCTTTTTTAATAAATCTACAACAAAACACCTTACAACCTCCTTTTTTACATGTCATTTTGACCAATATTGATTTTGTGATAGTAAATAACTTATAACTCAGAAAGTATTAACTTTAGGTATAGGGACTCTTATATACGATAGAAAGAGATTTTAAATATCTATCGAATGACATAAAAATATACAGGCTGTTCCATTTAAAGAAAACGAGTTTTGCCCATTTAAAGATGCTTAAGTTAATATTCAATTTTCGAACACTCTGTATAACAAAATAAAGATGTATAATGTGAATTATTCAGCTTGAAGCATTGGCATAAAGATGTCCAAGAATTATTATAAAACAACTATCAACAATGGTTGGTTTTTTTTTTTTTCTTAAAAGCTAAATATCTCAGAAACCGTTGAGTTTTAGTATACGATTAGCTATAAAATTACTCTGAATTTTACCGTAGAATTTAAAAATGCCATAATATACAGGATGTTCCATTTAAAATAACAAAGTTGCATAAT
Source organism: Lethrus apterus (assembly GCA_018397195.1). Taxonomy (NCBI): domain Eukaryota; kingdom Metazoa; phylum Arthropoda; class Insecta; order Coleoptera; family Geotrupidae; genus Lethrus; species Lethrus apterus. The sequence continues at coordinate 2,788 of JAFFZR010028488.1, read as the reverse complement.
GTACAAGTTAAACTGAACATCCTGTGTGCATCAGGATATTTTTACAGTATGGACTGCTTGATCCCGAATAACTTTTACTTAAAACATTTTTTGATAAAATGAGCAGGTAAGCCGTGATCGACCGATCCCAGATAATTGCCACACCCCGTATAATAATAGAAGATCAACCAACATCGGAAAGATCATTATAAAGAACATCATTATAAGGTGGTAATATCTGTATTAAGATTTCTAAAGCCAGATGAAGAGGAAAGGGCAAATACAGGATGGAGAAAAAATGTAAGAAATGTCGTTCCTGCAATAAAGGGAAAAAGAAAAGTCGCTCAAAAAGATTAAAGGAAAATCAGAAATTACGAGCGCTGTGCAATACGTGTAACAATACAGATAAACCCACCCAACTCCAAATCTAATTCCGACATCTCTACACAATAAATGAAACAGTTGAAATGGCTGGAACACCAAAAGTATATTCTAAGGCTAAGGGAAACGGACGGCAGTGGAACATGTGCTCATTTCAAATTCATCTTTTTAATACTTTACAGTGCTGAGCATTTAAATAAAAACATTTCATACCTAAACGTAAAACACAGAAAAAAATTTCCCATTAAAAATCTATATCTAGAATATCATGAAATCCAATAATATAACTGAGTAATCCAATTAATATTTTTTGAATTAACAAAAAATAAATAAACTCAAGTATTTACCTTGTTTTAAAGTTTCTTTTGCATTTTCATTATCATTTTCCACGACATTAATATCATTCTCTTCTTTAGTTGGAATAGTTTCCTTACTCGTGTTGCAACCCATTATTGTTATGCACTTTGTTCAACACGTGAAAATATTGTTTAAAAAATCCTTTAAATTCGTAAATGAAACGCAATTAAATTTTCATTTATTTTTTTTTCTTTTAATCTCGAACACAAACACTGTTTTAATAAATTTTTGTACACGTTACAGGCATACGCAAGTGAACAATAATACGAGCTACGCGTCGACTGTATTATCCGCAGATTGTAAATGAGGGTGTATTTACCCCATTCAAAATAAGAGATGACTGCGTTTGCGCTTTTGGCGTCGTGACGCATCATTCGTGATGAAAGAAAATTTCCGATTTCACGTATTACGATCATTTAGTAATCAACAAACGCCTGATTTTATATTACCCAAATTACACATATTTATTTAATTATCTACAGTTGGCAACAGTACAAAATTTCATAAACATAACCTGTCACGTAACCATGTGCTTTAAGTGTATTTTCGATTATAATTCTAACCGATTTTCTTTTATTTCCACGGTAATTGATTAAACGCGTTAAAAATGAGTAATTAAATCGATTTTATGTGAAAAAAGTGAATTTATTCCAACGACCAAGAAAACCAGTGCATCTAAAACGTCAGTGAATAACAAAATGTTCAAGTTTAAAGACAACGTTTACTTCAAAATAATACTCTATGCATCCTCCATACGTTTTCCTAAATATCCCTGCTATCTTTTCCCATTTTATATGTACGTTTATTACCTTAGAATATGCAAGAAAAATAAAATGTTTGAAATTAAATGCATAAGTGACGCGTTATTCCGAAAATTGTTGAGGAAACACGCCCCGTTTTCAAATCAGGACATCAACAACTGCGCCATCGTTTCAAAAATGTATTCACGACAAGTCGATTTAAATAATTACGCAAAAATAATTTCAAATTCAGTCCGAATGGTTCAAATTTTCAAATTTGACGTTTCTTACGACGTCATCTTTATTTCCGATACTTATCGACATAATCTAAGTGGGCTTGGTTTTGAAAACGTGGTCAAAATCGCGTCGATAAATCCGGAAGCGATAAAATTCGCTAGCGAAGTGGAAATCTCTCTGATCAACACCCACCACGACTTGGACAACGCGATCGTCGACGCCGTTTTGAAAAATTATTTTAAAATCCCGAAACTTTTGTACAAAAACGATTCCATCTGCGTCGATTTGAAACAATACGGACCTGAATTTTATTACACGAACAACAAAGCGAACGATGCCGAATTAATTTATTTCAAATGTTTGAAAATATCCCATGGCGGTGAAGCTGATTGCACAAATGGATATTTTTGCGTTTATGGCGAGACCGCTTTGAAACAATCGGCCAACATTCAAGAGTTTTTGGCGCCAATTTTGAAAAGTGTCCGGGTCAATCAACTCGAAAATGGAGATTTGTGCAACTCTTTGATAAATAAATGTCCGTATGGTTTGGAATCTTACATGGAAACGTTGGAAAGGGCTTTTAAACCTTTTTTAAAAAGTTTGTTTGGATTTTTTTGTTTATTTAGTTTATTTATTTATTTTTTTGCAGAAAAAGTAAAGCTTAAACCAAGTTTTCTTATACAAGGACATAAAGGTATAGGAAAAAATGTTGTTATATCTGCCCTTGCTGATAAATTAGGAATGCACTTGTACAAGATTTCAAGTGGTGACGTGGCCGCACATGCGTACGCTCAAACGGAAATTAAAATCAAAAATGTCTTCTTCAAGGCAAAACTTTGTGCTCCTTGCATGATTGTAATAAATAATTTTGAAGTAAGTACATTCGTCTTGTAAATGGACCGCATTAGTGATGACGTCAAAAACGAGCACGAAATTTAAACAGGAGTCGTTCACATTTTGACCGTCTTAAAACTGACCCTTATGGTTAATATAAATAGGTGTCAAATTAAATAGAACAATTTTGAATCTGCTGATATGTACTTATTATAAACATTTAAAATACAAGGCCGTTATATGAGTATTATACAACTTTT
>JAFFZR010028487.1:0-12200 GCA_018397195.1 Lethrus apterus | reverse complement strand
TTTGTCCCACAAAACTCCCATCGTGTCCAAGTTAATCCAGCCCCGTACCAACACCCCAGGATGATCAAGAAATGAACTACTTTTTTTTGCAAAGTTTTACTAATAGTCTCTTATTCCTGTCAGAAACTACAATACCACGCACCATTTTGTTATTATCAACATGTGGTGCCGAGTGCGTTGTTGGTGTTAATAACTGTAACTGTAAATGAAGTTAAATGTATTAAGTGCTATGCACAGTTTCATAACAGTTGTGCGAAGAAGGAAATACTGTAAAATTCATAAGTGACGACACAGTAATTTGCTGTGAAGATATTAGTGCGCCGGCCGTATGTCGTTCTGATATGGCCACCATAAATGAGGAGTGTACCGGCATATCACAAATTATCGGACCACAAGGTAAACTTACATATTGCAAACTATATAATTCAGCAATAGGACATCATAATACTCGAGTTGCGTAGTAAAATAGACATGTTAAATGAAAAAATTGTCATGTTAGGTCGGTTTTGTACAGTAGAGCCAAAAGCTTTAACCCCACAAAAAGCCACTAAAGAAATACAAACTGTGCGAAGTGACAAAAAAGGCAGGGAGCCGCCTTTAAAAACGAATACGATCAACTGTGTTGATAAACAAATACTTTCTACTCAAGACGAATACAAAATTTGAATAATAAAATTAATAAAATTAATAAAATAGGGACGGATTTCCCTACGCTTTCACACACAATGGGATACAAAAGTAGAGAGAAAAAAAGCGGACACGGACAATGAGCCGTTAGGTGAAATAGCAGGGGAATCTGGAAAGGATGAGCCAGTACAGAAGGAAGGGGAATATCTGAAGGCAAGAAGAAAACAAAGACATTCGGAACATGAGACAGTAGTTGGAAGTAAGACAATTGATAGCGCACTGAGAGCTGTTCCTAAGTATGTGGATCTTTACGTGTATAGACTTCATCCCGCTACAATTAAAGAGGATATCGTTGAATATCTTAAACGAGATTTTCCTGAAGTGTTATGTGATTCTTTAAAAATTACACTATGAAGCTTATGCAATACTAACACAGACTTAGGGTGCGAGAGTTTTGACTAAACTTACACATTTTGTCTAATGTGACGTCAGCATTTCTGGTCACGTCCCTACTTTCGTGCTGTTTCAATCACGTTTATTTTATATATCTACGTAACTAAGCGCACGATAACTTATATATTTTATTTTGTCCCAACATATAGGTGTTAGGGCTCGTATATGAGACAGAGCTTGTTGAGCGCGGCAGTCTGTCATTTTACCACATTAAGCGAAGAACTACGATCACGATAGCGATGGCAGCGGCGATCGGACTCTTCTGCATCAAACAAGTGACCCCACAGATACTGCTGCGATTTCCTGGCGATCACTCGTGGCATGAATTATACAGTACGTTCTACAAAACGGGCCCAAGACTATAGCGACTTCAGTTGTGATTTAATCACCAACAAACCATATATATTATTAAATGGGACAACTTGGCAAAAAAATGTAGTTATTGTGACGTCACCGACAATTTTTTTAAATTGCTCGATATTATTTTTTTTGCGTGTCCTTGTAGAGCATTTTAAGTACTTTTCACCGGTATGAACTTTTAGTAGGGTTATACTATGAAATTTTTGCAAAAAATAAAAAACTGGTTTGAGCTAGTAGGCTGTTAAATCCGAAATTCTCTCTAGCAATCAATTTGTGATAATAATTAAGCAAGCCTAAAACAACTGCGTGCCGAAAGAAGTTCGTTTTGTTTATTATCAGCCATCCCAAAATGGAAAATACAATTAATAAACTAGTAGATATGTTACAAGTTTACTTTGAGTGTGTATTTGGAGTTATTATGTCGGGAAAACAATCAGCATAAAGCCTCTGCGCTTGAACACTATTTTTCTGACACTTAACATAAACTAGTAACATATCTACTATGGTCGGATTCATGAGAGGTGGCGTGTCAAGGCCATTTGTATGTAACAATTTTCGAAACTATGAGTTTCCTTCTCGCATTCGGTTTGCATGTTGATGAAAGAGATAAAAACTAAAACGTATGTCTGCTATGTAAATTATATGGAACAACAAAAACGTATGTCGTTATTAAATGCAAGATTGAGATGTCACATGTCAACGGCGTTGTGCTAACCCATTTTCTAGGTTATGTCACATAGATTATCGATAAATATGAAGTATGCAATATAGTAAATGTACATAACATATGATAATAGACATGCGATTTCTGAAACTTGATTCATATAATTCAAATATGACCTTGACGCGCCAGCTCTCATGATTCCTACCATAGTTCATTTGTTGTATTTTCCATTTTAGGATGGCTAATAGTAAACAAAACGAACTTCTTTCAGCACTTTGAAACATCAAATAAGCGATGCAGTTGTTTTACGCTTGCTTAATTATTAACACAAATTGGTTGCTAAAGAGAATTTCTGTTAGTAGGCTGTTAAGCCTACTAGCTCAAACCAGTTTTTTGCATTTTTTTCAAAAATTTCATAGTATAACCCTATTAAAAGTTTATACCGGTGAAAAGGACTTAAAATGCTGTACAAGAATACACAAAAAAATTATATCGAGCAATTTAAAAAAATTGTCGGTGACGTCACAACAACTAAATGAAGATGTTTAAAAAAGAATTTTTTTCGCCAAGTTGTAGCTAAGACTGTCCCATTTAATAACATGTTGGTTTGTTGGTGATTAAATCACAATTGAAGTCGCTATAGTTCTTGGGCCCGTTTTGTAGAACGCGGAATCAGTTTAAAAAAAAACTATTATTACAATTACAATTATTTATTTTTGAATTATGTCTTACAATGAGAATTAACGTCATGATGACGTGGACCAATGAAATTTTAAAACCAAGATCAAATGCACCAATCAGAACAATCTTATACTGAAAAGATTACATGGTGCTTTTCTTACCGCTACGTCATAGTTTTTGACTTAGTAAACATGACAACTTTAAAAATACAGTAAATGTCATTTTGACAAACGTCAATGTTATAATTCATTCGGTTAATTCTCCAACCAAAGATCATTCGTACTCAACTTTTGTCTGGCAAGATTTTCATTTATTCGCAATGATTGCTAAAGGCAATTAAACTCGACCAATTTCTTTGGAAAAGAGCCTTTTCTTTTCGTCAAATTGGTCTCGTTTAATTGCCAAGCAACCACTGCTCATAAATGAAAATCTTTCCGACAAAAATTGAGTACTCGTTATCTTACGTATGATAAAAATACGACTAACTACTTCTTAAAAAATAATACAAATTTATATGATGACAATGGTGTGACTCTGCGAGATAAGGAAACTGTTCTCACAAAGTCAGCGAAATGCCTGGTGATTCAATGGAACGCAGCTGATAACTCATGTGCAGAAATCGGTCGCCTAGTAATCGGTGATACTATTGCGTTTGCGAATGCTGCATATTACTAGGGGAGTTTTTTATGTTATCTACCTAGCTATGAAAACAATATGCTATCGTGACAATTTTCTGACATCACGTTTCTGTGACAGTTTATAGTGTCATCTCGAAGTTTGGTTTAAAGAAGAGAAAATGAGTGATTTGAAATTTGAACACAGAAGTGTCATGAAATTTTTATTAAAAGAAGGCAGTAGCCCGAAGAATATCAATGAGAGAATTGTGGCAGTGTATGGAGATAACAGCCCATCCTATTTCTAAGTCAAATGTTGGTGTAAGCAGTTGAAATGGAGCAGAGAATTCATTGATGATGACCCAAAGTGTGGAAGACATCTAGAAGCACGAACTGAAGAAATCATCAACAGAGTTGAAGAATTGGTGTTGACTGACCGCCGATTAAAGGTTTCAGTTATTGCTAGAGAAATAGGAATATCAGAAACGAGTGATTTTAAAATTCTACACGAAGATTTGGGAATGAGCAAAGTGTCGGCACGATGGATTCTCAAGCTGCTCAGTCCCGAACAAAAATTGTGTAGACGACAAATTCGTGAAGAGAATTTGACTCTTTTATCTCAAGATGAAGACTTCTTAAATAAAATGATGGCCACAGTTTTCTGGGACACTGAGGGGATTCTCTTAATTGAGTATATGCCAAAAGGGACTACAATAACGGGAAATGTCTACAAAGACACAATTATGAGATTGAGCACTGCTATACACGAAAAAAGACCCCACAATTTTGCACTGAAAACTCTGCTTCTGCACGACAACTGCAGGGTGCATAAGGCACGAATTGTTCAAGCAGTAATCAATGAATGCGGCTTTGAGGAATTACAACATCCACCCTACAGTCCAGACCTCGCTCCCCCCCCCCCCGTGGCAAAAATCTCTTTACAAAACTCAAAAAACACTTGAGAGGGCGTCGATTTTTATCGAATGAAGACGTGGAAAACGCTGTAGGATTGTATTTTGCGGAATTACCAAAAGAATTCTTTTTCGAAGGCATAGCGTTATTAAAGAAACGTTGGAATACGTGTGTTAGTGTTAATGGTACTTACGTTGAGAAATAAAATTTTATTCGTTTTCTAACTCGTTTCTTTCATAGCTAGGTAGATAACATAAAAAAAACTCCCCTCGTACATTAATCGTGCAAGTAATCATGTACAATTTCACCGAGAAATTGGTAGAAAATGTCAATAAACATAGGATGACTACAAATAATATTCGTTTAAAAAATAAACTATGGGATGCGACGGCAGCAGACATGAAATTAGGAATTATTGAGTATTGCGGTTTTCATCGTCCGACAATGCTGCATGGAGCAGTGCTTCTTTTTCTTCTTGTAAACTACACATTTCTATTTATTTAACACTACAGTTTTTCACTGACTGTGCATTAATACATAAATACAGACGCGTAAATAAAAATTAAACAGTTCAACAGTAGATCGACACCGCGCCTGTGCGTGCGCTCTGGATTGCCATCGCTATCGTTATGGTGGCTTCCCACGACATGTGATTTCACGGGCCGCGTCGCGCCGTACCTATTTGTGCGGACGAGCATGCGCCACAGGCGAACCCAACCCCCGGTTTTTCCCATGGCACGTGTGGGCCCGAGGCATGATGCCTAGTTTGGTTTGAAGTACCATCCAAAATGTCGCAAGAAGAAAACATTGCTGTTGCTGCAGCCGCTTTTGTGATATTTAGTGGATGCCATTTACTCAACAAAGAAAAAAAGAACAAGAAAAGACGCTGGTGGATGTCGTCATTCAATAAGAGCCGATCGAGGTAAGTTATTATTGAGATGAATTGGACAAATATCTCATTTATTCGAATCATGCTACTAATTAACACTTTTTTAATATCAGATACAATAGATCGGATATGTTAACCGATTTTGTTAATGAATCAAGCCAAAAATTCGAAAATTACGCGCGCGCTCACTTCGCGCCTTTGAAGTTTACCGACTTGCGGCGCGCGGCGGATCGGGCGCGCCGTCACAGGTCAGTCCGCGCCGCCTCGGGTGATTCCCTTCCCACGGCGTGTTTGTGCGGCGCGGCGCGGCGCGGCCCGCAATTTAGCGGGCCGTGGGAAGGCAGTTTAAACCACAACCACAACCTTCAAGCAAATCTTTAACCATTCAAAACAGTCACCAAGTTTTCAACCATCTCCTTCTCCACAACCTTCATCAAGTTTCCATTCTTCACAATCATCATCAGACATGCAAAACTGAAACAATTCACAACAGTTACAAGATTCAGAAACATCACCAGCTTCAAAAAAAAAAAAAAAAATCGTTGAAAGAGTTTTGCGAATTAGAAGTTGCAAATATGTTTAATTAGATTTAGTTTCATCATTAATGTTTACCTATCTTAATTTTATGTAATATTTTGTTACTTAATAAATACATACTTTAATCACTTACTTTTATTTCTTGCGATAATGTGTTTGGATAAATTCTTTAAAAAGATATGAAAGATTTGTGTAGCTGTCTCCGGATGCAAGAAATCTGAGAGCAGTAGCAAACCGTTCTTGAATAGGACTACACTTTCTCGCGACATTTTGGAATGGCACTTCAAACCAAACTAGGCATCATGCCTCGGGCCCACACGCTCCATGGGAAGGGTTCGGGGTGAGCTCACCTATGGCGTGTGCTCGTCTGCACAAATAGGCAAGGCGCGACGCGGCCCGTGAAATCACAGGCCATGGGAAGCTACCTTTATAGAGAGCTCGCTAATGCACATGCGTCTAATGTAAGAGATTGGTTTGCACTATCGATGTAACCGCTACGACAGCATTACATCGTCGGCACGATTAAAAGCAGCGTCCGGAATTCAAGAGAGAAACTGTTTGGTGTTTTTGGTAAATTATATACTATAAATTACTGATTATTATTAGGCAAAATTAAACATGTTTTTCGTTTCGTTATCGTTTTTTGGAGTAGTTTGACGCACCTATATGTAATCAATCATTGATTACATGCAAATTTAAGAAATGTTCAACGTTGGTCCACATTTGTCACATCGTGAAAATGGTGAAGAAAATTTTATAATATTGATTATTTACCGCTTTTGTTTGGCTAGTGGGCATGTGATATTGACAGTGTTAACGTTTAATTGTCAAAGTAACAACGATATTTACCTACTTGTAAACAGCTAATGTTTTAAATATAATTTTGAACTATTTAAAAAAATAATTGTTTTTATTTTTGTTTAATAATTTATGTAGAAGAAAAGTTATGTATCGTTATATAGGTAGATATGAAGAACATGAGCTCGACCTGCATTTATCCTTTCACACTAGATGCAAACTAACGTTAGTTTCTGTGTACAACCGTCATCAGTACAGCCCCTGTGTGAGTCGATCAATGCATGTCGAGTTTTGCATAATCAAGCTCGTATCGGCAGTTATCCTCTCCTGATGCATAGGTTCCACTTAACGGTGAGACTGGTGAGAGACCGATGCATCAATGGCCGTCTGCTTTATCGGCTATATCATTACTTTTCTATTGCAATTTTATTAAAAGTCATTGGCATATGGATTTGATTAAAATACAAATGTATGTCATTTATTTTCAAAACAGCCTTTACCTATAATATAATTTTTAAATTGCTTTATTTTATTAAATTTCTGATTTCTCGTTACCTATTATTGTCCTTGAACACGCGTAACGACGATAGCGCGGATTTCGATCGATAAACTAAGCAATAACTACCAAAGTATTGTTACTAGAGAAAAAAGATGTAGACAATTCAATGCTCTATAAGTTTGATGATAGATAAAATTCGATAAAAGTTAACGGTTAGGGAGGTAAAGGCAAAAAAATACGAAAATAAGGAAGACAAGTATTGATGCTAGAAAAAGAAGTTTCGAATAAAAAGGTTAGGAAATTTATAAGAGAAAAGGTCTCTATAGTTTTTTGTGTAAAATGATTTGTTCTCGAGATATCGAATTAAACACGTTACTCGCGATAGCGGCGCAACTGACATCGGGGAACCCCAGAAATTCGGCATTATATTCAGAATACATCCCTCTAACAAATTGTACTATCACCCAAATTACGTTATCGCATGTAGATTGATTCACCTACTGACGGGACTATATTAGCACGACCATATATGAAATGCATGTCGAATGTCGACTGATTCAATATTATTAGTGTAAAAAAAATATATATATATATATACATGGTGGACCATCGTATAGCATATTCTAAATAAAACCCTTTTACAGTTGTCAAAAAAATCTGAAAATTAGAAGGCATAATCTTAAATATCCAATCTACAAAATGGCCGAATAATCTTTTCTAAAATATAATCAATGTGAAATTTGACTTTGATAGCGTTTTATTATCAAAGTAATAAAGCAATCTGGATTTTTTTTACAGCCTCACCTCCATGATATGTAGATTTTGATTATACAAAAGTTGGCATTTAAATTCGAATAATAACTGAATAAATCGTAATTTAATATCCAACAATAATGTAATAGCATTATTTATGGTAGAACCTCAAAATGACAGGAATCATGAGACGGTGGCAATCTGATTTACAAGAGTCTCCAATAAAACTCATTCTGACGCACATCTGGTGCGTCGATCCTAATAAATCCAGGACCTAACTCTTCGAATTTGATTTCGGAACACATTTTTAATATTCGTGTGTCGTAATAAATATATTTTATTGCACAACTCGAGTTTTAATTTGGTTGCATGATCAAGAAAAAAAAAGATAATTAGCCAAAGTTGAATTAAAAGTGATTTAAACATCAAACGTAATTCATTTTACCGAACCGGGTTTAAAATAAATTATTAAGCCCGGTTCTGAAATGAAAAACACCTGTAGTTTTTCGGCTGCACCATTTATGATTTCTGTGGTGATTTGCCAAAAGCTGATATGTCGATTTTACTAAGTTTACAGGAAGCCACTTTAAAGTTTTTATGGTATTGACAAATACATTATCACAAACAAACTTCTTCAAAATAATATCTATTTTCTGTATATGTTTTTATTATAATTGTAAAAATATGGAGTAGATAAAACTTTGGACTTTTTTACATATCACGGCGATAAAATTGAAAAATGACATATCAGCTTTTGGCAAATCACCACAGAATTAATTATAGCAGGCAAGCAGAGCAACTAAAAAATATAAAAATATTCATAGTGTTCAATTTAAAAAATTAATCATTATGTTTGTATCTTAGCAACGCGATGTTCATTTGTTTTATAAATTATTGTGCAAAATGCGCATTACAAGGTACTTAAACTTTGTCCATTTAACCAAGCTTGTATCTCTTTAAATAAAAAAGTTAGCTATTGTAGATTTTTTCCGTGAACAGGCTGTATACAATGTACTACATGATACATAATATAGAAATAAAAAAATATGATTTTATTCGGAACATGAACAAAATACATAGTTTTGTAGCTATCGTTTTTTGAGTTCCCTGAATTTTGCAAAATGCAAGTCTGCTTCTGAAATAATACCTGTAGATAAAAATGTTATATTACTATCTATATACAGTGTGACCGAAAAAAAAATTAGTCAAAGTAAGCAATGAACAAAAATCGGCAAGTCACTATTTAATTATTAATGTCAAAGTGACGTTTGTCAGAATATTCAGCTGCTTCAATAGGAAAATGCTCCTGAAATTCTTCATAACAGGGAACTTCAGAATATTGCCATTCACCGTTTTCTGTTTTATTTCCATTTCTAAAGTAGGATAAAAGAAAAGCTTTGATTTCTTTGGACAATGTTTTTGACAAACGTCAATTTAACATTAAGAAATAAATAGAGGTTTAAGCAAAGACATGCCGATATTTGTTCATGGCTTACTTTGACTAATTTTTTTTTCGATCACACTGTATTTCGTATATAAAATATTAGTACATAATACACCAATTTTTAAAGCGTTACATCAATAATATTCGTGATTAGGTCATTCATAGTTGAAAAACGCAACGCCTTAAACTTGTCAATAATGTAATAATTAAATGTTAATAATAGTTATTCATAGTTTGATGCAGCATATAAGTCATAATTATATAAGTGATTTATATCATGAATGAAAAAAAATATGATCTCACCTCTAAACACTTTGGTTCGTGAAGCGGCAATGACATTGTTCCGAATTCTCTTCCGCAAACGTAACACGTTAGAGTTTTAGGTCCTTTTGCCGTTTTGGGACGATTTGAAGAATCTTCACTAGAGATTGTAACACTCGGTAACGTGTGGACTGTCTTCGGAGCGGCTGAATGTTTTTTTATCGGCGACGAATTATTTTTTTGGTTGGTAGTCTTTTCCAATAATTTTGATTTGTATTTAATCGCTATTGGTTTTTGAACGCTGTTTTTTACTGATATTTTGACGTTTTCTTCCATTTTCTTAGCTGGTTTCGGCGATACAATCGGATGACTATGGAAACGTTCGGGTTGATCAAGTCTTCCGCATGTTTTGCAAGGTTCTGGTAGCTTCGTGACTTTACTATCGATCGTTGTTTTACATGTCGTTCGTTTACGTGTAATTTTGTACGTTTTCAAATTATTGTTAGCATCGTTACCGGAACTTTTTGCCTCTTTCGGCGTAGTTGATTTAACGTTTGTGTTCATTTTCGCAAGCTTGCCGGTGTTTTTTAGGCTTTTGGTTCGCGACGAGCTACTTTCTTCGTCTTCCCAACTGTCATCACTTGCGACAAGCCGACTAGATTTTTTCGTTTGAACGGTTGCTGGTAAACTCGGCCGATTTAACGCGCACCGTCTCTGATTGAAGACTAAAGGTTTGCGCTTCGCTCTTGTCATATTTACGGTTAATGGTACACGACATAAGTTCGTAATTGATAGGAATTCTTTGCGTACCAGGGACATGTCGATTTTTGTTATTAAACTTATGTCGAGGACTTGCGGCTTGTCTAGTGTTGCAGTCAGAGGTCGTGAGTTTTCATTGTTATCCTCTTTTGTTTTTGTCGCCCAAGTTTTGGTAAATAATCGGAGACCGGGGTTCTTCGGCATTTTTTCAGTATCCTGATCGAAATTTTCTGTGAACGAAAGCACCAGAAATGGACGATGGTTTACTTTACGCAATTTCTTGTAAGATTTCCACTTCATTTGTTCAGATTAATTTTTACTATTGTTATTATTAAACGTTATCAAAAAGTTATCCACTCCATTTTTAAATTGCACATTAGTCTTATTTATTTATCGCACAGCAATTATTATCCATAAAATACATAAAATTAGTATACACTCTGTTCTATAAAACGGACCATAGTGAAAACTATAGCGACTTCAATTATGATTTAATCATCAACAAACCATATACAGGCTCATTCACGAAAGTGGTTCGTTAGAACTTTTCCATGTTCCAGAAATATATCAACTCTAATAACTTGGAATTATAAGCTACACCAACTGATCTCTTATTCTAAATTATTGGCGCTCTCATATCGTATCGTATCGTATCTCGTATACCAACATTGTTATTTTAAATGAAATGTTATATTTTTTTATCGTTTTTCAGATTCTACTCACAATTCTACACCAAAACTTATGAAGGTGTCCTATACTAAAATATAGCCGTTTTGGAGTTTTTTGTTATTTTAAATAAATTTTACCAAATGCAGTGGTATATTGAAAATTCTGTATTTCCGGAAGTACTGCACTTGAAATCTTCATTTTTGGCATTTTGCTAGTTGATACCATGGGCAACGGAATGGTGATGTTAATGTTACCAGGAAGTATACAGGGCCGCTCAAAATTAGCGACAACTTCCAACAACTTCAAATTAGTAAAAATCAATTTTTTTAAATGGAACCCCTGTATATTACTGCATTTTTAAGTGCTCTTAGTAATTCTACATCGATTGTTATAAAGCATACAACCCATTTGTTTCAATAGTTGTTGAGTTATAATCAGTTTTCTAAATGATTCCCCTAAGAATGCCTTTTATCCCTTGTTTAGTGATCTTAGACAGCCTTGGATATCATTATAATTAATTATTATGATTGTCTACTTTGACACTTGTCTTTTGTTTGACATTAGCATAAAGACATAATGGCTGGTGTAGTAATTACACAAATAACGATATTTTAAATTTATTTTACATACATGGAGAATGTGGGAGAGTAGTGGATAGAACATGTCGTACATTTAACGAAAGATATCCAAATTTGCCAACAATGACGAAGAAAAAATGTAGAAAGTTGGAATCCAATTTTCTGCTTTTCGGAAAAGCTGCTAATTGCAGAAACGCAGAAAATTTGATTCCGGTTTTCTAAATTTTTTCTTCGTCATTGTTGGCAAATTTGGATATCTTTCGTTAAAAGTACGACATGTTCTATCCACTACTCTCCCTCATTCTCCATGTATGTAAAACAAATTTAAAAAAATCTTTATTTATGTAATTATTTACTACACCAGCCATTATGTCTTTATGCTAATGTAAAACAAAAGACAAGTCAAAGTAGACAATTATAATACTTACATGACATCCAGGCTGTCTAAGATCACTAAATAAGGGATAAACGCCATTCTTAGGGGAATTATTTAGAAAACTACTTATAACTCAAAAACTATTTAAAAAAATGGGTTGTATGTCTTATAACTATCGATGTAGAATTACTAAGTAATATACAGAGTGTTCCATTAAAAAAAATGATTTTTACTGATTTGAAGTTGTTGGAAATTGTCGCTAATTTTGAGCGGCCCTGTATACTTCCTGGTAACTTTAACATCACCATTCCGTTGCCCATGGTATC
>JAFFZR010028486.1:0-12212 GCA_018397195.1 Lethrus apterus | reverse complement strand
ATTTGGACGATTCGTCCCTTTCATTTATCTTTTTAATTTTGTATAAATTTTTCATCATAATTCAAATTTAAATTGATTTAATCTATTAATTTTTTCATAAATGGTCGCCCCATCTGTGAAACAATACCACAACTTAACCTAACCCTACTGATCTGAAACACCGACCATTTTAAAAATCAATACAATGTTCGTTACCAAAGTCGCACATAGATGGATGGCACAGTTTGTTTTAAAAGGCATAACCAAATTTAAAATACGTATTTAAATACAATACGAAAAGTGGTTTTTTTTTTCTAATAAATTTTATATTCTTTTCGAAATATTAACAATAAGATAACTTTACACAAACTCGTTGTTATGTTTTGCACACTTGATAACAGATGGCGCAATTGTGATAGGCGCCATCTCTTGATATTTGATAATTCTAAAATGTCCGATATAAAACATGAATTCTAATACGAAAATTCGAATTAATTGAACTTAACAGAAATGAAATGATCGTACGAAGACAAACAAGTTTAATTAATATTTTTTTTTATCAAAACTTAAAAATCATTTGAAATAATTTGGAAAACTCCAAAAAAAGTCCATATCGCCTGAAATGATAAAAAAACATTTCGTTTCTTACACTTGGAATTTTTAGAACATTTGGAACTCCATTTGTAGGCGTAATTTTCGATTTTTTTTCGTTTTTTATTCCAACACTATTTTTTCAAATTCTTCATTATCAGCTTAAATCAGCTTAAAAGGTTTTTTTATCTTAAGATTTTTTTAAAAACATTCCCTTTAATAAAAATTTGGTATTAAACAAGAAAGCACGAAAAAGTAACAATTTTTCCTACTTTTCTATGTTTATGTTCATTACCGCTAAAATCACAATCTTACAAAAGTCTAATTTTCGTTTAGCCTGAGGCTTAACATACAGCTCCGCCGTAAATATTAATGATGAAGATGAAACACCATCCTGTTCTTACTAAGATCTACAGTACACGTAGTATGCACAAACATATTTGTATTATTACAGTAGTAATTAGATTTATTTTTTCGTATAAATTTGTAAAGATCAACATTTCTCGTACACAATGATTAAATGAAGCTCGAGAATGGGAAAATAATTTAATATTCGATGCACTACCACCGTTGATATTTGACATTGAACACACGGGAAAATTTATTTAATTTTCTGTTTCCTATTTGAATTAGGGGCGTAGAATTTTGGGGTTGTTGTGTCTGAGCCAGAAATTACGCTCGGAGGGATTCGCTCAAAATCCGGGTGATGGACCGGAAGAGGATTTTTCAAATCTTCGTGTACGCATTATGTTTATTTTACGCGATTTTAAAACTTGTTTTAAAATTAAAAAGTAAGTTATTTCAAGCTTCAAGCTTTTCTATTACTTAGCCCATTACATGCTGACATGTACGTTTATTGAAAATCAAAGTTAATACTTTTTTAGGGTAGAAATGCTCATCTAACCCTGCACTCATAAAAACGTATATTTCAGTCAAATAAATATTACTTCTATGGAGAAAGCATTTAATTTGGTTATTATTATTATTGTTGTTATTTATTTGACCAAAAATATATATTTTTTTATTCTTCTAAAAAAAAAAGATTTTGAAATTTTCTCGAACGTTAAATACGCAAATATTTTGACTAAACAGAATTTAAGTTGAATTTCTTTGATCATTATAATACAATATTACTATTGTATACAATATCAAATTTATCACAGTGAATGAATAAAAATTAAAACGATTAAAAGTGAATAGTAAACAAACTGAAAGTGTTGTGAAACGTCAAAACTGGATCCAAAGTGAGAAAATACTGTGAAGGTAGCCCGTTAGCAGGGATCACAATCAAACCGATATCGTTAACAATAATTTAATATTAAATTTATGTTTTAAAATTTCTTTTATGTAATAATTACTATTTTATTATAACCTTCAATGTCCTTTACCGATTAATGTATGTATAAAAATGAAATGGCGTCGGTTAGTAACAACATAATATAAATTTACCCGTTAGGCGGCGTGATAATCGTTATTTTCAAAAGCTAATGTTTTCCTTTAACGTAATATTTGTTTGTTAATGTCAACTTTTTCTGTCTGTTCAGTAAATTGTTAATGTCAAATTATTTCATATTTTAATTTATAATTTGGTTATTTTAAAAAATATATTACAGATTTGATTTTATGGATTTTCAAATTTTTTGTTTTTAATGAATTTTCGGATTTAGCTTTTTTGAAAGATTCTGAACAACTTTTATTAACAAGATTTTTTCATAAAAAAATCCCTAATACGACTTCTTCAATTTTGCGGTTTATTTTAAATCGTAGTAGACTAGCTTTTTACTGTGAAGGGAAAGTAACTCTAAAAGTACAATTTAGTGAGGGGTATAATCAGAGAAAAGAAATTTTTTAAGTCGATAATATTTTAAAAAATTACTGTGGTGGTGCCGTCTAAAGTGAGACAGACTGTATATGTGACGTGTTGAAAAACCATGAATTACCAGTCGCATAAAAGACGACGTCAATCAACGTTGCAATAATTTATGTAAATTTTTGTGAGTACGTGCACCGTTGAAAATTATTAAAAGGAGGAAGTTTAAGTAACGGTTACCCTGCGTCATAAAATTCTCATGTATATATTCGTATATGCACCATAATAAAACAGCGGCCACCTATTATTACCCAACGTTGCATGTTGGCGAACATTCACGGCTGTCGATTCCGAGAAAACCGCGTTTATAATAATAAAACGACGCAAATATCGATTAGAAACTTTTCTTATTTAGATTATAAATAGATTGTCGAACGTGCCGAAATATATATGCTATTTATGTCAGGAAAAATTGCTCGAAGAGACCTTTGGTGAAAATAAATCTTTTATCAATCATCTAACTTAGCGTTTCCCAATTTTCTGGAGGAGGAGGAACCTAACTAACACCCTTACTGAAAATACAAGAAGGGAAAGAAACGTAAAGTCAATCGAAAGCAACATTTTATAGAAATATGCTTTGGTCTCTAATTAATTAAAAAAAAAAATAACCCTTTAATACCCAGTTGCACCAAGCCACGATTAATTAATCTGTATTACTTTCTATGGAAACCATTGTCATGACTATAGTTATAATAATTGTTCCTATAGAAAATAATCAGTGATTAACTAATCACAGCCTAAGGCCGAGTTTGCACCCACGCACCAATTTAGTTAGCAGAGCAACCTTTAACAAATGTAACTTACAAACTAATTGTTGCTTAGCCTGACACAATTCTTCTTAGCCTAACCTAGGGTGACCACATGTACAGCATTTCGCTGTATTGTCCGGAATTATAGCAAGCTGTACAGCAAAACTGAGTTCAATAAAACTACCGAGTTGAATGACTTATTAAAACATAGCCAACGTTTCGGCAACTGCAATTTGTTGCCATCAGCAGGCCAGTTACGGACGATATCTTCCTTTCCAAACGTACAGCAAAACGTCCAGCATTCAGCATGCATGTACAGCAAACCTCCTTTTGAATTTTAATTACGGAGCGAACCCAACCCACATCCCTTATATCTATATATCTTTGTACTCTAAATGTACTCTTAATAATACCTTTTAAAGTTCAATTACGGAGCGAACCCAACCAAACGTCAGTGTTTCTAACTATATATTTAATTCGAGAGAGGGGAGCGGGAATTTGAATGTCTGGTTACCCTAAACTAACCTCATTCTACTCAATGCAAATCAATTCCAATCATTCTAATCCATTAAAAAAATAAAAAAACTATTCTATCCAACCTAATTTAATTCAATCTAATCTGACTGTTCGATTTAACTAATTTAACCTCATCTAATACAATTCTGTGACGTCATCAATCGAAAACAATTGAAGACTGAATTCGGCATAAAAAGGATAACAATTTAAATAGATTTATTGAGGTTTTTGTGAAAAATAATTTAATAAAATTTACTCGTTTTATATCCAAGAAGATTGAATTAATTGTAAGATCGATAAAAAAAAAATAAAACCAGAAGTCATTACCATTTTCGTGAATTAATTAAATTTAATTCAATTTAATTCTTGGTTTTCTGATAGTTAAATCTTTAAAAATTTCTCCTTTATGTCATCATTCAACAACGTTTCCCAACATAATTTAATTCCATTAATTTTTTTCCAATTTTCCAAACATCACTTTCAAGTACATATTTAGGTGATTTAGATAATTTAATAAAGAGATTTGCTTGCATAATACTTACAACCAATTCATTGAAATAAATATTTTTAAATTTGCATTATTTTCTAATCCTTCGAACCGAATGGGTAAGATGGTTCTGGGTATATTTCAAAATTATAAAAGGTATTCATGTTGTAAAACAGAAAAAAATCACAAATTATTACGTTAAAAATTTAAAAATCCAAAAAGTTAAAAAATCCACAATTTTTATTCAAAAATTTTTCTACAATTAGTAATAATAATCATCCATTAAATTTAATTAATACAATAAACTCAAACATTTTTCATAATCGGAAACTACAAAACAAATTAGTTACAAACGTCCTTATTTACATAAACAACACCTTAGTATAAATTCCGTACAGGAGGGAATACCAAACTTGATAATGTGATATATTATAGGAATTTACAAACTATATGTGACATGACAAGCCACTCTCGGTTCTCTGTTCGTCATATTCCCGCGAGATGTACGCCATTATGACTAATCAGTCGAACCACATTTGAAAATCACGTTTTAAATATTATTCATCTATTAATTCAAACTGAATCACAATTAGGGGAATTCATAATTTTATGTGAATGAACATCAATTTTCCGTTTTATGTAAATTCGTTTTTAAATCTGTGTTTATTGTTTTTTTTTTTTTTTAAAGGGAAACGTAACAGATTGCTATAGAGGGTTTTCATTGTTAGATGTATTCTTAAAGTTTGAAAACACTGATTAATTGGATATTGGACGATAACTACCGATGTGTTACTTTTTTTGGTTGCCTACCGGATTTTGTCCGGAATTTGCCGGATTTTGCCAGAAGTTCCCAAGGTTTTGCACGGAGTTTCCCCCGGATTTTTCCCGGAGTTTCCCATATTTTGCGCGGAGTTTTCCGGATTTTGCCCGGAGTTTCCTCAGGATTTTGCCTGGAGTTTCCCAGGATTTTACCATATTTTGCCCGGAGTTTTCCGGTTTTTGTCCGGAGTTACCCCGGATTTAGCCCGGAGTTTCCCCGAATTTTGCCCGCAGTTTCTCTGGATTTTCCCATATTTTGCCCGGAGTTTTTCGGATTTTGCCCGGAGTTTTCAGAAAAGCGTATCACTCTGTAAACAGATCCAGGATGTTCCAAGTAATGAAGGAATTTAAGATACCAATCAAATCAATCCGGTTGTGCAAAAAGTCATTGGAAGGAAGAGGAAATAGGATCCAAGTCAAGGGGGAACTAACAGAAGAAATTGAAATGGGAACAAGGCTCAGGCAAGGGTATTTATTGTCAACTCTTATATTCAACGTAATTTTGGAAAAAATCGCAAGAGAAGGAAAAGTAAATAGAGCAGGAAAAATACTAAAAAGTCACCAACTCATATGTTTTGCTGACGATGTGGTTCAAGAAACTTGAAAGAATTAAACTATGTACAAGAAAAAAAGAGGAAGACTTAGGAAAAGTTGGAGGGATGCAGAGAAAGCAGAACTAAAAGAAAAGAACGTAACGAATTGGAAGACGAAAGGCGAAAGACGAAAGTGTGGAAGGAAATTATCAAGCTCTGGGCTTAGATGGCCTCCAAAACAGCTTTTATGGGTATTGCTTATTAAACAGATAAGAAAAGAAAATGAAAGAACTGAAGTAATTAAGGGAAAAAAAAAAACGATTCGTAAAGTGTTACGATAAAATTGATGGTTGTGGCAAACGTTTTTATATTTATTGTGTGTTACGAACTAATGTTACTTTTTCTTCCACAAACAGTCTATAGAACGCCCACATTCGTAACTAATGGTGAAGTGTCACCGAAGCACCGAGATAAAAAGTATGACAAGAGTTTGTTAAAATCATAAATGTACATGCATCACCATCTGCGCTGAGCTCATCTACCCGAATCGCAAACATAAAATGCAGATAAAAAGAAATCGTACAAATGTTACGTTACATTCAAATGAAATATGGAAGAACTCCCTTAAGGTAAAGTGAAAACCTATAATGACGCTCGCGTTCCGTGCGGATCGATAGACAAAAGAAATCGTTCCGATATGTGACTTATTATATCATCCGTTTTCCTATTTAGTGTGACGTCGGGCGCGTTCGAAAACATTTTCGCGAACAAAACGGGCGAAAATCTGTAATGCGACAAATTTTGTGTCGGCCCGTAACGCACGCGGATTAAATTTATTTGCCAACTGAAAATTTCATTCGCGTTTCGAAAAGTCATTTGTTTTTATTTATGCAATTTTGCCGAAATTGAAACGGGGGCTTAACGAAAATCATACGAGTTCGTTTTGATGTTTCTTTTTTTTGTGTCGAAACGAATATATTTTTTTACGGATTCACATTAAAGCAGATTTTGATTATTTAACCATAAATGTGCTTTCAATTGTTCTGAAATTTGAATTTGAATTTAATTTACGAACTGTGGAAAAATATAAACTTTGTTTGCATGGAATTGTGATTAGTTTTCAATTTTTCTCTAATGTGATAAAACGTTGAAAATCACTGTTTTTGTCGCAGTAGGTCAGGGAACGTTATACATGTTACGAACTAACCAACTCGAAGCAGACGTCCTTGACTTTATAAATCAACGAATGTGCAAACTACGCGTACATTTCTGTTTAAATGCGAATACATTATTTCCGGGGCTGTGCGGTGGTATGGAGCAATGGAGCGATCGCTCCAGGCGCCTCTGGTATGAGGGCGCCTGGAGCTGGCTAGATATTTTGCATGAATTTTGTTATTTATAACGATGTCTGCTCCAGGCGCCAAAATACTATTGCACGGCACTGATTTTTTCTATACGTATCATGTGAGTCATTTCAAATGTTTTATACGCCAACATTATAATCATTCTAGGCTCATGTTTTCGATTCGTTTTGATTTTTTTTTTTCATTTCTTCCTATCCGAGACCTCGGTCTTCCAGTCCTCAACGCCCAAAAGTTTATATCCATCGTTAATTTCAACCATTTTCTTTTGGACATCCTTTTTCCCTCTCCTTTAAAAAAAAATCATTAAAACTAAAAACGAATCGATCAAGTGATTGATGAAATTTCGACGACTGCCGACGTTCAAAGCTCCCACAATTGTCGGTTAATTTTTTTAATATAAAATAGACAATTTTGAAAACATGTCCTCTCGTACAACACGTTTATCCAAACAAATCTTCTTTCGAGTCGGGATTCGAATGAACGCGGCGGACACACGGCATAATAAAAACGAACCAATAAAGCACACCGTAAATCCTCCAACAGATCCTAGGTAGCCGCAGTTACTAATGGCGTGTATGTTGTATTTCCCGTCAGGCTCACGCAGGCAGGCAGGCAGCCACGTTCAATCACACCGGCGGGAATTAAAGTGGACTTTGTTGATCCGACGTTTCTGGCTTGAGAAATTGTTAATTGTCTGTCTTTTTTAAATGTCGGTTTTTGTGGCCGTTTATTTGTGAAACTTTGGAAATTTCTTTGCAAATCAGTTGTAATATTTTTTAGTATTAATTTTCTATGAGCAATCAATTTAACAAAAAATTATACGTAATAATATATTACACCAAATTTTGACTAAGAAAGGGTAAATGCTCAAGAAAAAGGCATGTTTTTATCCAATCGTTGAAATTTTGGAAAACCGGCTCATTTGACATTTCCAACTTATTATCATTTTTTTTACATGTATGTTAGTACAAGAAATTCCTACGTTGATTGTTATGGTTTGAATTTTTTTTTTAAATATTTTCTTCCTTTTATCTTCTCCAGCAATTTATTTATTTTCTTTAAAATTGTTTCGTTTTTGTAATTGCAAATTTTTTGAATCACTTGCAGATTACTTCTTTAATTTTAAATTCTTACTAAAATGCCTTAACAGTAAAATTCTATGTCTTCACAATTTTTTGGAATTTTTGAAAACTCTACAATTGGTTATTTTTTCTAATTCATTATTATTTTTTAATGTTTTAGCTGTTCAAGAAAATTCTCGATTTTTTTTGTTTACAGTGCAAAATTATTAAGTTCACTTTTGATATTTATTAACGATGTATTAACTTTTAGAAAATTTTGAAAAAAACTTCTTTAAAATTGTTTATTTTAAAAATAATATTAAATGTTTTTAGTAAGATTTTTCGTCAATTTCGAATGCTTTCCAAATTATCTTAAAATCACTTTTCTGTTTAATTTTTTTCTTCGTTTTTTTTTTTTTTTTAAATTTGTGGATTAATTTATATGAATTTAAAACAAATTTTGGAAAAGTAAACAAAGCATTCGATCTTCTTACAAATTATTATTTTTTAACCATTTTTCTGTTCAAGAAAATTCTCAATTTTTTTTTTTAATTGTTTACAGTGCAAACTTATTAGGTATATAAGTTCAGTTTTAATATTTATTAACGATGCGTTTTCTTGAGCTTTCAGAAAATTTTGAAGAAGATTAATTGACTTTTATTTACATTGGCTAAAAGCTCAAGAAAATGGCAAATGTTGATAAATATTTTCAACAGAGGATTTGATACTTAAATATTTTTGACTCGTTAAAAATAAATCTTTTAATTCCCTTTAATTAATAATTCTTTCTTTTAATACTATCATTATTGAACAAACTTTTTTCTTTCAAATTAAAGTGTACGAAAAAGTCAAAGCTCATGTCATTTTAAAGTAACATGTTTTTTTTGTTAATCTCTTAATTTTTTATCTTGTTCTTTTCTTTCGTTTTTCGTATTTTCTGAAAAAAAACCAACGTGATGAAACACAAGCCAAATCCTAAACCCAACATAAAAATCTTTCCGGTCGACAAACGCGATAGATATTGGGTTGGGTTCTTGTTTGTTCCAAAATTGTTGCTAAATCCACGTTATTTTAACAATGAAAATGTACCAATCAATACACGCTGATAAATAAATGCGTATCCAAGTTACAGCCCAAAATCTAAAATTTCAATTTTCCATTTGAGGTATGCACAAGCTCAACCTATATGAATTCATTCTTGTATTTTTCTAAATGTACATAAAGATGTAGGTACATTTAGAAAACTTTTTTCTTGTTTAACTATCACGAACTGTACAGAGAACGATTTTCAAGATGACAATAATTTTTGATAGGTCGCCTCGGGGACGCCCGACATCTCATGACAAATCGTCATTTTTAGAAGCCACGCACACAAAATATCCGTCAACCACATTTTGAAGGGTGACGCATCCGCCCTAATCTTATAAATATCATCCTGACATAATACGATGTATGTTTTATTATTGAAGTCAATATCCTGTTCGCATAAAAGCTTTATTCAGAATGGAGTCGTTGTCTGGAACGAACGATTGATGCTCATATAATAATTTATAAAATGTCCAACTTGTCATGTTAAATAATTTGGGGGGTCGTGTATTTAAAATTAAAAATTGATATATGTATTAAACAAATACACAGATTTATGCTTGATCATTATAGAGGTTGTAGGGTAAGTTTGAGTTTATTATTTTTAATTTAAATAATTAGTAAAATGGTTTTCGTGACGGCAGATCGTTTCAAACTTTCTTTGGCTAAAATTAATTAATAGTACACGTCAATATTTTAAAACTTATGCGAATTTAGTCGGAGCGAGGGAGATAAGTTTTGCTGAAATTAAACGTACGAAACACATCTAATTAGACAGCGACATAGTTTACCGTGCAATTAATCACATCCGTAAATTAATTACCAGTTTGAAACAGTTGTTTACATTAGGCATCGAGAATATTAACTGTCGGACGTATACGTAGCTTCATAAACGCCACTATTTGTTAAAGGTTACTGATTTATTGAACTTTATAATTACTCATCATTTGATTTTAGTTTTGATAGTTTATCTACGAAAATGACTGGGTTAAAAAATTATTTTTATGATTTATTTATGTTATTTATTACAAAAATTAGCCTTGTCCGACTAGTATTTATCTACTAAATTATCTTTTTGTTCCTACTTTTTTTTAATATTCATCTTTCATAATTTTAGAAAATTTTCAAATTTGCAGTGTAAATTTATGTTTTTATTTAGAATTTTGCTTTTGCAATTTTGTGCTTCTGTTCTTTCAAAAAAATCATAAGTTGAATTGATGTGAATTGCAGGAAACATCTCGAGATAAAAAAAGACAAGCGTAATTAATTTTTTCTTTCAAAATAAATTTGTCCCAATACGAAATATATTGCCGGCAATTTATTTTTAAGTTTCCTTTTTATATTTTGATTTCATTCAGGAAATTAATTCTTTTTATTTGTCTTTCTGATTCAATTTTATTTAATTTCTTTTTACATTTCTTTGATCTTAAAATTTCTAAAATTTCAGTTCAGAAATTTTAGTTAGATTTTTTCTTCAATCTTGTACCCTTTCCAAATTGTTTTTAATCATTTCTGTTTATTTTTATCTTCAAATTGTTGAAGTTGAATTTTTTTGCAAAATTTTTTTGGGCTTTTTTCGGAAAATCCTTTACTGTATTGACATGAATTTAAATCCTTCAAAAAAATATGAGATTTCAAAAAAAGTATAAGAGAACTGCATTCCAACCTTTTGCAATTTTGTTTTGCTTCGAGAATTTTTTAAAAATTGTTTACAGTGTAAAGTTACACATTATTAAGAATTTTCTTCTTTCTTTTCTTCTTCGAACATTTTGCCCGTCGTTTCAATGAAGTTTCATTTATCTTCTTCAGGATAGAGTTCATTAGCTGCTAGATTTGAACTGATGTTCAAGTGTGTTCTTCAAGTGTTGTTAGACTTGAACTAAAGAACAGTATCCTGAAGAAGATGAATGGAACTTCATTGAAATGTCGGGCAAAATGTTCTTCTTAGAACTACATACCTATAACGCGGACTACTCGAAACCAAAATATGTCGAGGACATTGGCATTTTATTTCAAAGATGAAGTTTACAATGCTTCCTGACTTTGTAGATTTTCCACGTTTCCCCAATCCTTGCAGAATATGCTGGAATACGTTTCTAACAACTGTACGTCGGTCGAACCTAATTCCAGAGTCTTAACTCTGGAATTGGGTTCGACCTGTCGAGGTGGAAGACCTTTTTTTACGTTTTTGGTATTTTTCAAATTCTTTCAATTTTCGTTCTTTCGCATAGAGTTTGTAAAAAATAACGAATTTTTCAACATTCCTCATTAGCTTCTTTCTTTGACAATCAATTCTTGATGTTATAATTGATGTTTTAGGCGCTATATTCTTATCACGTTGTTTTGACTGGTTCAATTAATAGTCAATTTTTTGAAAAGGTAAAAGCGTCAAAATTACAAATAAGAAATATCTTTGAAATGAGAAAAAATCACAGTGGAATGGTCAATTCCAAGATAGGATCATATGTAAAAAGAAATTTGTTGAAGATGTATGAATGTATGAAATTGTTAAACGAAGAAACTCAATTGATGAAAGAAATTTTGTTGGAAAGTAAACAAAAAAAAGGGAAAGACAACAGAGAAATAGAACCGATGATGGAAAACCTAGAAAAAAGGTAATTTCCTCAACATTTTCAAGTGATGTCTTCAAATCTTAAATTACGACTTTATTTCTATTTAGTGCAGCTCAGAACCCTTTGAATTCTCTAACTTGGGTTGGACTTACTTCCTTTGCCTTTATCGACTTTTTACAGAAATTTCGCCTATTTTTCCTAAAAGACGTATTGAAAGCTGTTGCGGTTGATTTATCGAAATTTTTCATCAAATAACACGGTTTTTATATGAAACAATTGTACATGTGTACGTTCAGGTGCACATTTTTGTAGCTTTCATACAACATCTCTGGACAAAAGGGCAAAATAATCCAGTTTTCATAAAAAAATTCAAAAACGATTAGAAAATTTGAAGAAAAAATTGAATCCGTCAATCAAAAATTCACTGTCGTCTTTCCAGCATGGGTTTATGGAGAAGCGATCTACCACCTCAAACTTGGCCTACTTTGCACAGTTCACTTCGAATATTCTAGACATGCAAGGACAAGTAGATGTGGTATACACGGACATTTCAAAAGCATTTGACCGAATAGACCATAGCATTT
>JAFFZR010028485.1:0-12219 GCA_018397195.1 Lethrus apterus | reverse complement strand
TAAATATCAAAGCCTTCCAATCACGAAAAAAATAAAAATAAAACTGCACAACATACCTGATCCAAAAATTCAGGTTCGGACGCCGAAGCATCCCATCTGTTATTCAAAATAAATATGTTCGGTTTCGATAATCGTGTCGATACTTTATGGAAGAAATTCTTTTCCTACACAAAAATAAGTCAAGTACTTTTCTAACAAGTTTATTTATTATTATTTATATTTATTTATTTATTTATTATTATTACCGTGACCATGAGTGTGGATTCGGCATTGGCGACCAATACGAACACATCTGCATCCAAGCAATGTTTGTCAATCCATTCATCTAAGTTTGGTGTCACATCAACACCGGGTGAATCAACAAAGACGACGTCATCACGGAGTAAAAGACAACGATTCTTTGGCCAATAGACACGAACCAATTGAGATTCGTTTAATTTTTCTTTACACAGAGCATGAGCAAGTTGACCCACTGATTCTACGGCGCAGTGATCGTTAGAACCTTCCAGAACTAGGTAAGCTTCATCGCTTGGGGATCCTTCTACCTGTTAAAAAAGACAAATGAAAATCAAACTGAATTTATTTCACAATAAAATTAATGTGTTGTATTTTTTCCTTCTTTCCTCCTTTTATCTTCTTACTTTAACTGCAACTGTGTGCACAATTTCTTTAAGATTCTCCCACAAAATGGATCAATTATTGGATCCATTTTGTTGTTTAGCTTTTGTTTTTTCCTCTAGATGGAATTAATTTTTCTTTTGCTTTCTATCAGCTTTTATATTTTTTTTACTAATTTTTAATTTTATTTTTATTCTGCAATAACTAGATAGTGGTTGCTTCCCATGTCTGGTCGTAATAATGATACAATACTTATTACTAAGTGCTAACACTATGTTAAAATTCTATGATAAACAAACCTGTAAGAAACAATTGGTTGTATGTCCTATACCACTTGGTAAAATCTTTTCTCTTAACATTGCATTTATAACTGTACTTTTTCCATTTGAAGTACGTCCAAAAAATGCGACTTTCATATGATCTCTCGCAAGTACATCCCTTATACCCTTTACTTTCACCACAAATTCCTCAGTCTGTTTTACATTGTAAGTGTTTATAATTTCTTGTTCTTTTTCAAGTTCTATAAAAAAATATACATATAAAAGTAATGATGGATAGATATCTTACCATGTATATAACAAACAGTATCCTTGACATAATCTTCGATTTCTCCAAATATGTCATTAATCTTTCGTTTAGCCTTTACAAAAATCTGCAAAGGAGAGTTATCAGATGGATTTCGCAACTGTCGGTGGTCAATTAGACTGGTCAGAGACACTTTGTTGTGTGGGCCATCTCCGCCCATCATAGAAACGGTACGATTCAAATAAGCTGCCATCTTATGAGCTCACTTCACGATAACTTAATAACTAACATGCGGATAGCAACTGAAACAAAAGAAAAACTATCAGGAAAATTTAAGTGTCAAAATAAATGTCAACTCTTTCGTTTCCATTATGAAGATGAACTTGATATTAAAATATAAGAGTTAATATTATGAAATTGACGTATATTTAGACAATCCAGAAATAACGACCATAAAGGCTTATTTCCAAATTGTGAACAAAGTGCTGTGTGTCTAAAAATAACATTTTTAAAGAGAACAAACACATACACATTAATAAATAAGCGGCATGCGGGTAATTGTAATAATATATCAAAGTGTCAATAAAAATAATAAAGCTAATAACCTTCTCATTTCGAGGCATAGTAGAAGTCACCTAACCTCAATCTAAAACATGATGAAACGCACCACTATTTCTGCCGTAAAATTTATGGATCACTTACCTAATCTAAATATACGTCGAACGGTAGTGCGTATTTATATCCAAAAAGAAACGAAATATTCTGTGTATAATAAAAAAATTAGGAACGTCTCCAATAATCTGTCATTTAGAAACTGTTTTATCATTGAATCAGTGCCTAGTAACCGATAGCTTTCATTTTTATTTTAATTTAATGATAATTTACTCACATTTGTTAATATTGATTGCGTAATGCGTTACAATTTTTTTCCGCCAGCAAAACGTGCGACACGATTCGAGCTTTAAAAAAATGTTGGTCAACCTGCGATTCACATGTCAAATTGTTGTAATTAATAGTAATTTTATATTCTATGATTGGTTATGCTGCTAACATTCAGTGGCGTACAAGAGTGGCATATACAAATAGTAGAGTATAGTTTAAATTACTAGTTTTAATTTAGTATTACGTATAAATGCAATATTTTTCTTATCTCAAATGTCATCTTAAAATATAATTGTATATTATATCGAGTGATCAAAAGATTTGCAGCACATTTGTTCCGACGAGTACAGCAGTATAGATGGCGCAACTAACATGACATTTTAGTAATACCAGTGACGTAGGCATGTGGGATAGTTTGAAATGGCGTTTTTTTATCGTTCTAGCTATTTGTAAGTGTTATTTCACATTTCAATTTGGTTGGAAACTAGTCATCAAAAAGCTGGTAACATCACATAATCCGAATCTCTATTTTTTTCATACGATCCATAAAGAACAAGATAAAATAAAACTCAAGTGTTTAATTGAATATTGTTTATTCTATTATTTTGTACTAAATATATATAAGTAATCCTATATAAAAATACATCACTCTAAACACACTATTATACAAATACATGTATACCATGTTATACAATCATTAACATCAAATACAATGAAAAGAACTATCATATTAAGTCGTATTAAATTTTGAATACAGAACAATTAAATTTAGGGTTGGCAACATATAGGTATCTAACATCGAAAGTTCGATTATTCATCTATATGACTATATCACAAAATACATGCGATAATTATCTTTGTAAATATAATTCGTTTCATTTATTATTTTAGAGGGTGTCACAGAAATCATCTTAATGTTGATCTTGAAAACGTCATTAATGCATGTTTTTTTAATTAATTTTTCTTTAATTTAGAATTTGTTGCTAAACTACAATATATGATCATTTTTGTTAATTATCAGAATTCTGCTGCATACCATAAAATTTTTGTACTTGTTCCTTGCATCAATATGTAGATTTTCCGATAACAAATTGTTCTTAATTTAAAAAGGAGATAAGTTGTCCAAAAAATGACTTTCAGATAGACTAAATTTGTTAACAGTTAACGTTCAATTTTTATGTCTGCGATAATATTATTTTTATATGCTCTCCAACAATATGTTTAAATTTTTTAACACCCTCTTTCTATTATCACCGATAATGAAATATTTCAAAATAGTCATTTTAATCTGGGACTTATTATGCATATATATATATAAAACAAAGAAAAATATAACAGAATATATTACATTAATAATTTAGTAATATGTACAACCATACAAAGTATCTGAAACTATAGATAGTATTACCATATACGTAGAAGAGATAGTATAATCACTAAATTTTTTATTCCATTTATTTTTCTTACACGAATATATAAAACAGGTTACACAATAAATAATAAATTATCACACGTAAATTACGAATAGTAATTTAATTATACAAAGAAAAATACTGTTGTGAAACGAATGGAACAAAAACGACGGTTACTTTTTGATTTTAATTATCGAGCAATATACACAATATACAATTTTTTTTTGACTTGCCTCAAAAAAATACGTCTTATAAGTTAAGATTTTCAGTTTGTACGTTGATTTTATACGCGTCGTTTTCGACGTTTTCTTCTGCGTCGTCACAGACGCTTCTCTCCTCACATTCGTCCACCGAACAACTTAGCGAACTACTGTTCGTGCTCAAATCATCTAGGAAGTCGAAGCTCGCGACTGCCTCTTTTTCTTTTTCTCCGTATCGAACGAAAAAATCCGGTCTGCCGATTATGGACGGTCGCATCGGCGGCATGGCTGCTCTAACTACGGCCAATTCAGGTCTGGCTGCGTGTGCTGGAAGAAGGCAAGTTCAGACCGGTGTCTCCACGATCGGTGTGCAGGATGTCGAAGATGATGATGACGATGCTTAAACCCCAACATTGTACAGTTCGCTCAGCTAAATTTGACTTTGTTTACTGATTATGTTTAGTATATTAGAACATTATTTCTTATTATATTTCAATATAAAACCGTCATTTCTACAGATTTAGTTTTGGGCTAACGTCAGCTCTCACCTGTTAACATATTAGTGGTTCAATGAATTTAATAAAGAGAAGGCAATGAATTCAAATGGATATGAAAATGCTTTCCGGGTAGCAAAGTAGCCGATAAATAAGAAAATAATTAACGTAAAAATGATGAAAAATATTTGATAGGTACAATAGACGGTAAGAGACAAACAAATTTTTACAATGATAATCACCTCTATTCTGTAACCTTTAACCACGTTGTTAATGTATCAATGGCCATGTTCAGCCGGGATCAGCGCTGGGCCAGCGTTATGACAGCATCCAATGAACGCTATTCAATGGCATTCAATTGGCTGCTGTCATAGCGCTGGCACAGCAATCACCCGGCTGAATATGGCCATTGCTATCGCCATGACAACGGAAATTTCCCGCTATATTTAGTTCGCCCCGCACATAAGAGATGCCGCTTCAAGGAACTATCTATCTGTTCGTAGCTTGAAGTTCTACAATTTAGTATTTTGTGATCGGCAATGATGGGAACATTGCTATGTTAACACGTTGGTTAAGAAGTTACAAAATAAGGCCGAATATTGGCAAAGAAAGGAACTGAGTGAATTTATAAAAAGAAAAAATATATAATCATACATTTTTGTTACAATTTAATTTCACCCAATAACTTAAAGTTCATGAAACAATTTCAGGTGAACAAATCAGTAAACAAGTCAAAAAAAAACGAAGATAAAATAAAAAATACACTTACTACTAAAAATACAAAATGATTAAACAAATCATCGAATGATTTTTATATCACGACGTTTGCTACATACAAACACATAAGAAGCTTAAGGAAAAAAGAATAGTAAATCATACGACCGGTAATTCTAAAATAAAAGAAGAAATATGCAATTAAATTTACTGTTCATTAGCTGAACGTACCGACAATGTTACGGGAATTAATTTTGATCTATTGCTAATTTATATTAATCATGCTGTGCGTTAATTTAACAGAGACTAATTTTGTGTTTTGTAAAGAGGAAATATTAATGATCTACGTTAGTGGTTTACCTTTCTTTTGTCTGTGAAATTTGTGAATTTTATGAAGTTGCCCGTAGTCGAGGTGCTCTTCGGTGGAGTCGCTCGCCACACTACCACATGATGACGTAGGTGAGGAATCGCTAGATGCAGAGGCCATCATGACATCCAAGAGATTGGCACGAGCCTACAAAATATTTGAAATTTCAATTAGTAACAAATTCTTTAGTTTATTTAAATCGTTAAAACGGTTGCTGTTATCTGTATGAAATATTTTCAATTTCAATTCCATCTTTAAATGTTATATTTACTAGTTATTATTATTTATATTATTTTCCATATTTTCAAAGGGTCCTAATAATAATAATAATGATAATAATAATAATGGTGATAATAATAATGGTGATAATAATAATGAAAGATTTTCAGAAGTCACATGCTTGTGCGTAGCAGCAATAAAGGCGTTTATTATTTTTTACTTAAGATAACATTTTTTATATTTTATCCAATCCAAGTAGTACAAACCTTTGGATCAGTGAGATCTACATCCCGTTCAACGTGGATCCACCCCGTTGGTCTGCAAGCCTCATCCAACTTGACGTTGTCGACCGTCTCGACGACTTCACCCACGTTGGTCTCATCACCGTTCTTTATCATGCGATTTAGTTCCTCTATGACGTCTTTAGAAGTGGCCCTTTCGTGGAAACTCACCGCTCTGTGCGGCGGTCCTTCGATTATGTTGCTTACGACGCCACTCGAAGTTTGCGGTAATCTTTCGGATGTTATGACGTGTTGCGGTTGCGGCTGTTGGACGTGGATAATTTTTTGTTTCTGTGTCGTCGTTGCGATTTTCGGTCGTGAAATTTTCGAATTTTTATACGGTATCTTGCTCTTTGGTAATTTGTCAACGTCGTGGTCGTTTTTTGCATTATTCTCGGTAGATGTTCCAATTTTAGCGCACTACAAATTTAAATCTGTTTTCGGATGATTCAGGGTGAATTTGCTACTCAGTGCAGTTAACTCTAATTATACTGGAAAGTACACGGTTTGTGAGATGTCTAAGGTATGAATATTTTCATTTTATCCTACTGCATTTCAATTAGAGTATAGGCAACAGACAATTATATAAGGCGTTAGAAGGAAAATTAGTAAAGGTTGCACAAATTGGACGCCGGATTTAAATTTCCCGCCATTTTTTTGTTTTGCGGTTGGCAAGTCTGATTCCTTGACAGTTATAGTCTATGATTCATCCGATTAGAAAATATATGATACAATAAACGGAAGAACGAAATCCGACAGATATAAATTTCTCAATACATTTCGTGCGCGTTCCAGTATGATTAAAGTTCACCGGTACAATGTGACGGTGAGATCACATTTGAGTAGTGATTATAAACATACCAACATCTATAATCACTAAGATTTCCAGATTGATTTATAGATGTCGCTGTATGAACTAACAATATAATACTTACGGGTATTTTGGAAGGTATATATTTTCGCCTAGGAATCTTCGAGACGATCGTGTCTGGTGTGCTATTGTTCGAAGTTAAAGATTCGCTCATATCGTTAACGGACGAGTCGCCCGAAACTGTATCACTAGAAATTAACAAGTCACATGTCGTCGATGTATCACTAGATTCCATGCGCTTTTTACCGATATTATTGTCACTATCTTCCGCCTCGCCTAAAACGTCACTTTGATAATCGATCGTGGTTAACTCGACACTTACACTACTACAAATGTCCACAGGATGTTCGCTAATATTCGAGCAGTTTTCACTTTCAACGTCTATAGGCGTTACCAAACAGATTTCCTCGGCGTAGGCTATAGTCTTCAATCCATCGTCTTTCAAACCGTTCGATTTTTTGAAATCCGAATCTTTGTTGGAATTTTGCTCGTTGAGATTGAACTCGGAACAAAGTTGCTTAAGCGTTACGTAATTTTCATCTTTGTTCATTTTCGGGTTAACGTTCTTGTTTGAAATATACATGTCGCTTTTACAGTCGCAGATCTTTAGCTCTTCTATGTGCTGTGGTGGCGCTTCGATGTTGAACTCTTTCGTAAATTCGTTCACTGAACACGGTCTGGAATTACTTTCGCGATTTTGAACATATTTTTGTTGTTCAGCGATAAAAGTTAGCACGTTTTGAAGCGCCGTTTCCCTTTCGCCGTTTTCAGACAGTGCGCCGCCCAAACTTCGCGAAGACGTTGATGCTAGACTCTTCGTACTTTCAAATTTGACTAGTCTGAAGAAAAACATTTTTAAATTAAAAAACTTACACAGTCAAATCATTCACTTGTTATATTGACATATAAACCTAAATGTCAAAAGTAAACTTGCCTGTAGAAATCCCTCGTGAAATCGGTTCCAATGACTGGTAATTCGCCGGTATCATCGCTGCAACCACTGAGAGCAGCTGAAGATCTTTTCGAACACGTTTCCGGCTCGTGCGAATGACAATAATCGGAACCTGCGCTCGACCAACTATTCTCCGGTGAGTTATGCAAGTTCACGCTTCCACTTATGGCATACGGCCACTGCTTTTCACACTGCGATACGCCATTATCCATCAGTAACGTGACGATTTCGTGACCTTCGCGATCCATCATGTAGCTCGGATTGTTCCAGAGGCACTCGTTGGAGTCCTCCTCAAGTTCGAGCGCGTTGTTCTCTTGTATACTGGGCAAGGTTGTTAGAGAGATTTGCCCCGGTGTCGTTACGTCGTGTTTTTTCCACTGGTCTCTTATGTCATCGCTCGATAAACTCAAACTCCAGTCTTCCAGTTCAGTTCGGTCGTATTCTAGTTCGAAGAAGTCGCGATGTTGTTGCTGAAGCGTCGATCGCGTTTCGTCCAAACGTAGCCAATGTTGAATATATTCGGCGTCCCATGACGTGCATTCTAATCTATCTTCGGCGGCGCTCGACCATGAATGTGGCGATTGGTTATCTTCACGCAGTTCTGTATTGGCATTCCCTAGAATTTTTATGAAATATTGTAATTACAGGAATTGCCAGTAAATACCATCAGTAAATACCAGAGTAAATACCATTAGGTATGCCCATACTTGTTTATATTGTTACTTACTAGTGCTTTGCTGAACTATTTTACTTTTTAATTTTATATTACAAATTATTATTATTGAAGTATGTCTTCAAAGGTGTATTTTTTTTTGAAACAGTATGTCAACAATTAGAAGATAGATGAACTGACAAAGAATAGCTATTTAGGATCGCTACCTAACCGACATATTGTTGTCCTTCAAACACCAAAATCGAATACTGTGACCGCTCATTAGTGGTACTCTAGAGATATGGGCGGACTTCTAGAGTAACAAGCTTTTATTCTTTCGCAGAAAGGAAAAAAATCATTTGACGTTAGGCAATGTATGGTATTATCTGTGTAATGGGTAACTGGTAACTGATACTTCATTACGTTTACCTAATAAACTAGTTGTAGCCTTTGTCCGTCTTAATGGATTTACGTTCTTTTCCGTAATGTCCAAAAGTAGAATACTGGGTGTGCTCGATATGGGCGAAGTAAACGTATAATAAGGACTTGGCGCAGTCGTAATTTTGATACAAAGATGTGAGTCGGAGAAACTCCTCATGATGTGCTGAAAAGGTAGAATGTCCTTCGTAGGTGGAAAACTGTTTCTGAAATGAAAACCATAAACAAAAAATTCAAGTTTTCGTATTTCATAATACCTCGGCTTTAAGTTTAGTAAATTGAAAGGAATGTACAAAATATCTGGATCTTTGTTCTCCGTGACTAAAAGTCGCGTCTCCGTAAGGTCGGTTTCGTCGGTTGCTTCCTTGAGGTCTTCGAGACCGCGTGCCGGAACGACCGTATCCGCGGAACCTCTCGTGACTTCCGCCTGGACGTCGGACGACATCGTCGAGTAACCTTCGTCGCGGTTTCCGCTTTCCGGAGATTCGTTTCCGGTCGTTTCTTCTTCACTTTTTGATGTTGACTGTGCTGAAAAGTAAAAAAAAAAAGAAATTAAAATAATACAAAAATTTTCATGTGAAACTTGCCAAGTACTGGTCGCGATCTTCTAGATTTTGTGGCTTGCAGTATTGGTAGTTGTAAGTTTAAAGAAACTGGTCTTTGTGGTGGAACCCATAAGGCATAATCGACTGAGCTTAGAGCCTCGATAAGATGTTTAGGAGTAACTTCGGTTCCTTTTAGCTCAGTCCACAGTTTCGTCAACACTTGATGTCTTTTCTTGTCCTCCAATGAGAATCGAGTATCTAATTAAAATGTCATAACAATAACATGTTGTGAAGTTGGAATTTATTCATCTTACCCAATATTTCTGAACCTGCAGATAGATGTTTTTCAATTCTCGAAACAACCTTTTCGCTTGTAGAGTCGTTGGGACTGTCAAGACAACCGTTTTCAAGAAGATCCGAGTTGAACGAATTACAATGTTTGAAAGTCGGACTTTTTATAAGGTCGGCAGGTGTAACGTCTGCGGATGTGTTCTCTTCCGAGCGATCCTCCTTGTTGTGTTCTAAGGCGAGATGCTCAGAATGGCGACGTTCGTTTTCCACGAACGTTGCCGCGTCTCCACGTAATTGGTGCACTAACATCGACGTGAGAGCTCTATTTTGGGATTCGAGTTCTTGAATTTTGTTGTTTAGGTTTCCAACCTCTTCCCGTAAGCCCTGTAACAGAACAGGATGAAAATTCCGCATTTGTGGTTTGCGTGCAAAAATACCTTTTGTGCTAGTAGGGCCTTTACAACTTGATTAGCTACGTCATCCAAACAGCGTTCGTACTGTTTTCTCGACTCTTCCGCGTGTCGTTGAAGTGCAACAGTTTGTGCCTGAAGGATTCCCTCTTGGGAGTCGACGTTCACTTGTTCCAATTGTTTGCGGAGCGAAAAGATTTCCTGATTAAGTCTGCTTATTGTATTTTGATATTGTTGACATCGGTTCTGTAACAATACATACTTATAAATCAACGTCTTTATGTCGTCATTATTTGAAATAATTAATTTCAAAATTAATATAATATTATTGTTATTTTAGTTTTGGAGTTTTCTTTATTTTTTTCGCCGGTTGATTTGTATTTTATTTTTTTCTTCTCGTCGTAAAAAATAAAGAATTAAGACATACATCATGCATTGAGTCTTTATTTTTTAGATAAGATATAAATTTGTTATTTTTGTTATTGGAAAGGTAAGTTTATCAGTAATCTATAGTACGTTCGTAAATTCTGAGGAGTAAATTAAAATTTTCACTTAAAAAATTCGCTCACCTATTGGCTACTACGCGAGACACGTTCACAAGTGTAAATTGCCGTATTCGCAACCAGATTTCCGGTATTTAATATTTATAAGATCATCACATCAACATTAAATGTTCAGCTCGATTTTTCTCAGAATTTTTTTGTGCAACCTTATGATGTATTTGCATGGTCATAAAGGGAAGAGAAATCACTATCGGATTCCACTACACAAAATCTATATTATCATTTAAAATTTTTTGTGATGACGTCATAACTACAAAACAAATGAAACTCGGAAGGTGAGCCGCACATACTAATGTGTATTTTTTAAAAATATAAAATCGAACTGTTTCAACGTTTAAAAAAAAAACGGTTTGAGATTTTTTTTGTAAATATTCGATACTTTAATCCCACCCTGTATTTATTACTTGAAAACGAAATCAAAACACATTTTCATATATTTTATACAGACACAGCTTATTATTATGTATTTAAATGTTTATTCTGGCGATGATTTTGAATTTGATGCGCATTTGTCACTTTATTCTTGTTATATAAAAGCATTATTTCTAAATTTTTTTTGTTTCTTTGTTATGGATAATGGTACAAAAGTAACAAAGGAAGTCATTGAATGGCTCCGCAGATAGAAGAAACGTATATCCTAAATAAAGAACTCCGAATCGTTCCGCGAATTAAAGTAGATTGCTTTCGTACAAAGGACTTCCGGGTTTGTTCATTGTTACATTTTTAAAACTTAAGGCAGCAATTACTTGTCACGCGCGCACTCATACGTACGTGTCGTATGTAGGAAGACTGGGCAAAGGATTATACAGCGTGTTCAAAGTTATCTGCGCACTATTGCGTTATTTTCGTTATTTTTGGAGCTACAGAGTCGGTTAAATTAACAAAGATGCAGTGATTTTTCCGCTGATTACAACGGTCCACACAACAAAACAATTGCGCATCACCTTTCAGAGCCAACTCAGATAATTAGATTTTTTTAAATGGAACACCTGTATATTTATGTAGCAGTAGGTAGAAAATGAAATTTTGCACAAAATCTTCTTATACTACTATAACCCAGAAATGAAAAACAAAAGAGCTACGACGATATTAATACAGGTCACCGCACATGGGATAACTTCGTTATTAGAGAAGCTACAATGTTGGTCAATACATCAAAATTGTGTAGTTTTTTCTACTGATTACAATGGCATACTCAAAAAACAATTGCCAGTCGCATTTTCGAACTGCTTGCTTTGATACTCATTTACTTATTTTATATTAAAATTTGGCCTTTCATCTTACGGTTGTACTATTAGAAGAGTATTCTATGTAAAATTTAACTTTTTATCAATTAAAATATACAGGATGTCTCATAATTTTTTTTTGTTAGTTCCAAAATGCGACTCGCATCTGTTTTTGAGTACGCCATTGTAATCAGTAGAAAAAACTACATATTTTTGATGTATTGACCAACACTGTAGCTTCTCTACTAACAAAGTTATCACATGTGCGGTGACCTGTATTAATGTCGTCGTAGCTCTTTTGTTTTTCATTTCTGGGTTATAGTAGTATAAGAAGATTATGTGCAAAATTTCATTTTCTACCGACTGCTACATAAATATACGGGGTGTTCCATTTAAAAAAATCTAATTATCTGAGTTGGCTCTGAAATGTGATGCGCAATTGTTTTTTAGTGTGAAGCATTGTAATCAGCGGAAAAATCACTGTATCTTTGCTAATTTAACCGACTCTGTAGCTCCAAAAATAACGAAGATAGCAATAGTGCGCAGATAACTTTGAACA
>JAFFZR010028484.1:0-12223 GCA_018397195.1 Lethrus apterus | reverse complement strand
TTTCACCTAATTTTGTTTGGCTCCATGTAAGCCTACTTGATTAAAATGTAAAAACAATTAATTTTATTGGTATTTTTTATTCAAACATACGTTATCTTACAACGTTGAAAGGAGAATAAAAAATTCTATTCACTAACCCAAAAATTCAATATGGCGCCCGTTTAACTTAAGGAAGTTGATACGAGTACCACAAAAGCAGCCATCTTAAATTTTTGTTCGACTCCAATTTTAAATTGGTCTCATCCAATACAGTAACTTTCACATGAAACAGATTTTAAATCGGCATATAAAACTGCAAAACATTGCCTATTTAACCAAATCACCATCTTCAATGCATATATTTCAACTTGTGGTAAAATAATGGAAATTTATATTACTAAAATATTGTAAAGTTTCAAAGGTATATTAAGACACTATCACTATTAAGTTTAAACAATTATAAGTTGTTTAATTACCATGTTCTCAAAGAGTTATTGAGGCATTAGGGCATTGGAAACCATATGACGATTGAAACATATTATTACCTGATTATTAACTAATTATTTCATATTAAAAAAAATCTTGACTTCTAGAACGAATAACACGTTTACGAAATAGCTAATAGTATAAATAAATCAATCTAGTATTTTTAAAATAGCAATATAATGTAAGATTACTCATATAATCTATTTTTGTAATACAATTACTATATACAACAATACTAAATAAAGAAAGTAATTTGGCTTAGTTATTTAATAATTGTATGTAGAACAATCGTTTGCAACTTGACTCTAAACAAGGTGTATTCTAGCAAGGTCGGGTGTAAAAGCAA
Organism: Lethrus apterus; assembly: GCA_018397195.1. Taxonomy (NCBI): domain Eukaryota; kingdom Metazoa; phylum Arthropoda; class Insecta; order Coleoptera; family Geotrupidae; genus Lethrus; species Lethrus apterus. The sequence continues at coordinate 11,412 of JAFFZR010028484.1, read as the reverse complement.
GTGTGAATGTGAGTAGTAATTGTAGTATAAAGAAGTTAAATACTGGATTCTCATTGTAAATATTGACTGATGAATGGAAGTTGTAATAGTAGTATAAAAAAGAACCGCATTTTATACCACATTATTATAATAATAAATGACAAACTAGCATATGGTGGTTCGTACAAAACCTGATTTGAGTATTACATGATCGCACCTAGTTTCGAAGCTAGCTAAGGAAACCAGTTATAACAGTATAAGCTCTACAAAAAGCATGTTGAGGTAGGTTTCGATAATGCAAGACTGCCTAAAGAGTTGTACTCAGGGCCGGGGTGTCCCGAACAGGAATATCAACTACAATCGCGTGCTCACACACCCACAACTCACGTATTCGTCATACAGCACTTAACAATAGCGGGATCTTCCAGCAGTAAATTCTATTAATAATTTTTAATATTCTTGTCTAGTCTATATTTTAAGCACTCTTAATTATTGAGTTTTTCAGGTTAACACGTATATTAAAAGCTAAAACAAAACATAATGTTTATTTTATATCAATATATAGGTTTTACCCAAAAACCTTGTTACTCCCAACCCTGGATTTTTGACTTTTATTGTCTCATTAACTAAAGCTTCCCCGTACAATAACACCATATCCGTCAATTCGGTATTCGTAAAATTAACCATCTTAAATTTTAAAATTTTGATCACAAATTCAACATATACGGAAATGCAATTCTTTTAATATTGGTAACATGGTAGACAACACAACAGATTTGCTCAAAAAAAAGTTTTTATTGTACAAAACAATTTTCACTTTCTCGGTCTCTTCAACTCATAACCATAACATTTCAATGTGCGGAGCGTCAAATAAGGGGTTAGAAAAATTCGGTATTCGTAAAATTAACCATCTTAAATTTTAAAATTTTGATCACAAATTCAACATATACGGAAATGCAATTCTTTTAATATTGGTAACATGGTAGACAACACAACAGATTTGCTCAAAAAAAAAGTTTTTATTGTACAAAAAAATTTTCACTTTCTCGGTCTCTTCAACTCATAACCATAACATTTCAATGTGCGGAGTCAAATAAGGGGTTAGAAAAATACTAAAAAAAATATTCGCTTTCAAAAACATTACAAACAAAATGTTGTTAAGAACCGCGATTTGTACGGGCAGTTATATTTTCTACGTGGACTTCCATAACACCCTGTATGGTTGATAAATTTAAAATAACGAAACCGTTATCAGTGCCTTTGCATAAAAAATTGTGAAAAATTTTCCGACCAATTTGTTTTTTCATAATGAAAAGTTTATATGGATTCACATGAAGACGACTGAAAATATATATTATTTATTTATTCATGAATACTACTTAATCACAGTGCGTTAAACAAAATAAAATACTTTAAATGTAAAAAAATATTATATTTATTATTTTTTTTGTGTAATAAAAATATATTTATTACGAAATACAAATATATAAAAAAATAGTGTTTCAGTAATAATAGTAATAGTAATAGTAATATAGTAATAATTTCAAGTAATATATTTTGTTATTGATATATGGTCGGTGCGCATGTCAAACCTGTATGTGTATTTTGCAACATTTCAGGAGAAGGAAAAGAAGGTACAATTTTTCTTAAAATGATACATTTAAGGAAAATCATTAAAATGCCAAATTGTGACTAAAATAATTTGCTTTAAACTTAGATAAAAAGAACTAGTAAGGTCCATGTCAAAAAGCTGAAATATATTTTTTTTAATAATAAATAAATAATTTATATTTGTTGTATCTGAATTGTTATTATATAAATTGTGAATTCTTTATTTAATTATTTTAGCACAAAATGAATTTGAATAATCTTTATTAGTTAAAACGTTTTTATTGTATCTAAAATTTAGTTTCTATGTTAAATGAGATAACTTTATGCCTTGATCAACAAATCTATTAATAACACTTTTCGTATACAGCGAGGACAGTATGGAATATTTTTTAAAAAAAGCGAACTCAACCGGTTTTTTAAAAAACGCATAAACAGGTCGATTTTAGATTTTAAAAATACATATTAATACGTGCGATTCACCTTCCGACTTTCATTTGTTTTGTAGTTATGACGTCATCACAAAAAAATTTAAATGACATCATTTTTTAGTGGAACCCAATAGTGATTTTTCTACCCTTTATGACCGTGCAAAAAAATCATAAGGTTGCATAAAAAAAAAAATTTGAGAAAAATCGAGCTGAACATTATTATTACTATTATTATCACGTTATCTTGATTATTCAATACGCTACAAAGGTTTTAAGATAAAAACGAAAGGTACTTCAACAAGAATGTTACGTACCGTTCATGGTCTGAATTATTTGTTATCTAGGATAATATCAACATTAAATTTTCAGATCGATTTTTCTCAGAATTTTTTTAGTGCAACCTTATAATTTTTTTACACGGTCATAAAGGGTAGAAAAATCACTATCGGATTCCACTAAAAAAAATGTATGTTGTCATTTAATTTTTGTCTTGATGACGTCATAACTACAAAACAAAACAAAAGAAAGTCGGAAGGTGAATCGCACACGGGGCTCTGCAAAATGAAACAGCCCTTGATGCAAGAAATGAACATTTAAATATCAATGGCATTGTAAATTATGAATTTGTATGAATAGTGTACCAATATTCTCGCTGACAACAGGCGCAAATTTATATTCGAAAATGTATTACGCTGCGTTGTTAAGTGCAATTATGATTTGTTTCTATAATTTCATTAGTTTTAAATTAGTAATTTTGTGTTTTTTGATTAATTTTAATTAAATAATTTTGGATTTAAACAACTTTTGTGCATTTTAATAGAAAAATAAATATGTATTATTTTTTTTTTTTTTTACTTTTTAGTGCATATGTAAGTGCATATTTTGGACGTTTTTGATGCATATTTCGAAGTTTTTTAGTGCATAATTATCCTAGTTATTTCTTACAATTGTTCAAAAATAACTGCCCATGGATACCTGTCAATTATTTCGCATGTCTTCCAAATAGCATTTTGAAAAAAGCAAATAAAATATAGAATCCAAAATTGGAATAACAGTATTCTATAAAGAAACACTCTAGAATATTAGAATAGAAGAAATAAAACAAATTTTGTATCTAAAGAAAATGTTCTTTATTTACAGAACATACAATTATTTTATTGGACTGCACACTAAATTTACAAACTAGAACAAAAAATCACTAACAAATAAATACTTACAAATAAATACTTACAAGTTTTCATTTATAAAAACTTTTTACTTTTACAAAAGCTGCTGCTGTTTTCATACTGGTACAACAAAATATAATAAAATTTGTACATAATGGAGTATGGTTGCGTTTTTATAAAAAATTTCCACGGTCAATCTATTTTGCCAAAAAATCTACACATGTAAAAACCCTAGATAATTTATGGTATTCTGTCGGTTTGGTACTATGAAAGAGCCGACCACATGATTATTTATGAATCCCCGCCTGAACGTTTATATAAAACCATAAAGATCGCTTTTGGGTTTTCATGAGGTGATACGTGCTCACTCTGTGTGATTAACGTCTCATCACAAACAAAGGTGTCCTAGGTTGAACTCTCCACGATATTTCTTACAAAACTTGACGGTTTACTTACAGAACCCCATTCGTTTGTAGATATTTGGCAAAAGTGTCGTATTCAATATTTTGCAAGATTCAATAAATAGTAGATTTTGGAATCTTCCATCAATACAACATAACGCTGATGTGTGCTTCTTAATCTTACAGATAACCTAGTTGTCGAAACGTCGTTTGTTTAATTTTAATTGTAATTGTTTAATTTTTTATTTTTCCAAATCCAAAACAATAATTGTATGTTTTATATGTTCCCAATTTGAAAATATTGAATAACTTCTCGAAAACGAATATTTGCAGAAAATATTCAGTATGTAAGATTGATACTACTTACTGCGCAAACACACTGTCTTGAATATTTTGCATTCTACGTATTTGTAATTTAATAATAAAAAAAATCAACATATCTCTGGTACAAATTATTAACTTTCCCACCGGAAGAGTTGGTGAATATTTTCGTCTTATTAATCAAAACTAGCAAGAACCATTTGGACAAAAGATGTTAATCATGTTAAAATTACTAAAAGGAAAATTTATTATCGACATTTGTTTATTTACGCTTAATATTATTACAAAAGCAGTAATTAGTATTCATGAACGTTGTGAAATGTATGGTAATTTATCAGTTTAATTTTTCATCCAAGAAATTATTTTACATTTACATTTAAGAATCTGAGTACACGTGTTATAATTTTTACGACTTATGTGCATAATAATATTTCATAAAATCGTGAATAGATGGCGCAACAACAAAATTATTTTAAAATAAATTTTCGATTAAATATCAACTGTCCATTTGTATTGTTAAATAAATTAAAAACACAAATCGACATTTGAAATTTTCACATCTAAAAAAATAAAACAATAACAATTATTCTCACATTAATTTAATTGATATAAAGTATTTTTGGAAAATAGTCGTTTTTATAAATGTTTTAAGAGAATTGAATAGAAACAATAACTTGGACTCTATTTGAATTATATATTTTAACATTAGTTATACTACATAAGTTCAGGTAATCTCAAATATACACGCTTTTAAATGCAGTAATAATGTTTAAAAAAAGCGTAAAAATCAAATATTAAATACCTACTATTAAATACTATTAAATCCTATGTAATCATTGTTAACGAGTATCTAAGTTTCATACTTGTATATTTTACTTTCATATTTTTAAAAAATTTCAGGCTCAAACTTCCATTGTCGTCTTTATCCACATTAAATGGTCATATTTACACCTTTTTATATGGAAAAAGAAGTCAATGGAAGTGTGATAGTTACACAGTTTCTGCAACTGTGGAGACTGAAAACAATTGAAATTTCTAAAAATAAAATTTATCATCGTGAAAGGTATTTCATACAAAGCAGTCTATCAATTTCGTGAATAAGCAGTAATGACGAAAAAAAAACAAGAAGAAGACATGTGCAATAAAGGCCAAAGCTCCACAATTTATGTTTAGTAAATAGCAAATGGTTTAATAAAACTTGTTTCCTGTATTCATATCAGGCTCAATCTGACATGACAAACATTGAAACCAAGAGTAAGTATATCGTCGGAAAAGAGAACAGACACATCGACTCTAGCGAGAAAAACTATACAAGGCAACTGCAGTTGTATAGAAGCGTCTCAGACAAATTGTCAGATGATACTGTAATAGAACATTTGCCTGTCTACAAATATTTTATAAACGAAAAATATTATAGGAAAATATCAATAAGAAAAAAATGCGGTGCCAATTTTTCCATTTTATATCTTTTTAGATGTTGCATTATCTATGGACCATGTAAATTTATTTATATTCTTTATAATTTTATAGAAATACAGTTTTAAGTTCGTTTATACGTTAGACGCCTCTTTGGATTTCTGAATATAAAATTAATCTTTGACCTTAGGCGATCGCCAAGAATACGTGCTACAGAGCGGGTAGAGGAAGGACGAGGAGGGTTATGAACAGACCGCTGCTTTCACCACAGGTTAAACACTGAAAGGCCGAACGTTGCTGTCGCTGCTCCTGCTCCTGTTGCTGCGTTAAATACGTAGGGAACACTTTTATGCGTTACCGTTTCAAAACTAAAACCAGTTTATCGATTGTCAAATACTTATCGCGTGCAGATTGATTTATACTACAACTGGATCCACGCCAAACTTGATCACAGTTTTAGCAAAAGCAGTTGCAATAACGTTTTGTCGTAATGAGAAAAAAAAGGCGACATATCAAGAAGGAACAGCATACTTTATTGGATAGCATCCATCTCTTTAATAAAGATGGCGATGTACAATTTATTATTACCAATTTCTTTCAAAATTGTTTGAAAAGATCATGAATATATGTTGTTTATTTAGTTGTGCAAATAAACAGGGTAAAAGTAGAGCATTTTGACCGAAATATGTACAGAAATAAAAGGATTTATGTAACCACATAAGCCTGGAAGAAGGAAAATGGTAGCAAGAGTAGAACAAGAGAGAATGAGACGGAATATATGATTAAGAACCGAAAAAGAACAAGAAGAGAAATGGTTGATAATTCTTAAACGGAAATGAGCGAAGGCAAGTGTAATTTTGTCGAAGAAATAAATGGCCGTTTCATTTTATTCTGTGCCTGTGTCATTTTCTACAGACTGAAACCAAGAGACAATTGTCACATACTGCGATCTTACGTTGCAGCTTGTAACGCTGCAGTTTACAAAGGCTGTCATAAAGGGGTTATTTCTAGTCTAAGATCTCAAGATCTCAAAATTTTGTAGCAGTTGTACATGTGTTTTATAATTAATAATAAATTTAAACAAATAGCAACGACTCACTCAAAAGATATTTTATTTTATGTAAACCTCAACAGGTCGAACCCAATTACAGAGTGTTGACTTTAGAGTTGCAGCCACAATCGACATATTACGACGACTATAAAATTAGCAGTATATGCGAGAAGCGATCGTGGAAAGCTATTATGAACTCGCACAGGGAAAGATAAAATCTAAACCATGTGCAAAATATTCTAACCTAACCATTAATGAGATATGAAGCACCGCGTCTAACGTGGGACTCCCTGTATATCTTGTAAGGATCTAAATATTTTAAAGAATTTTTGGAAGAAGAAACAAATAAATAAAAGCTGAACTTTCCACTAGAATCAATCAAAACAAAACAGTTCCATAAAGCTTCTAGAAAATTCATCTCAATGATTTTCCAAAACTTTTGTAGACATTACAGAATTTATTACAGAAAAATCTAAACCCGACGATGTGATTTGAACTATGTTCCTATATAATTAAATACGCATTTTGAAAATTCCGAAATTAACATATGTCTAATCATAAATACTGTATAAGTTTAGTACAGTAACTGATCGATGTTAAAACGTAAATTGTTTTGCTTTTGTAATAAAATGTTCCAAACATAACAAAAACGTAGATGTTCAAAAATAATTAACATCAACAACATGAATGTGCTAATTTTTGTATCAATTAACATGGTAGTTTGAAAAGGTATGGACGTAGAAATAAAGAGGAATAGCTACTGAGCACATCTAAAAATTTTTTAAAGAAATTATCAAACATTTTATTTTCTTACTTGTGTAGTAAAAAATAAAGATACATATCTCATGAAAATGTATACCTGAAAGGTATTAAAATAAACAATGTTATGATGTCATAACTATACCATATAAGACATTCTATTTGAGCTGCATATTTCATCACAAAGTCCTTAAATTTCATCATTATAAAATCCAGACTGTACACATTGTGATAATAACATTTCTAGTATCAATTTCTGCACGTTTTTTTGGAATAGCTCTTTTCTCTGTTCGTCCTATGAACGCAACCTTTGCCTGCTTCTAGTTATTTTTCTAAGACTCGTTTAATTAATTCATTCGCCTAACCACACTTATCTTTCTATTTCCTACATTTTTCGTCTAACTTCTTTAGTCTAGTTTTCTTGTCTTTATTTATTTTGCTTAATTGTGCCCTTTGCCCCTCTTCCTATTCTACTTATGTCTCACTGCATTTTCTCCTCTTCTGTCTGCTACTAGTATCTACTTGTTATATTTTATGTTTTCACAGTTTTCTTGGTTTTCTGTTTCGAAGTTACTGATCTTCATGCATTTTCCTTTTTTTCTCCAATTTCTTACCACAACTTTTTTTCTACTGTTTTACTGTTCTTTTGATTTGCTGTCGTTCCTTATACTCTCCATAGTCTGCTGCTTCTTTCCTTTTGCCGTTCTTTTTTCTATGTTTGTCCACCCATTTAGTCTTTTATTTCTGTTCATTGTACTTGTGATTCCACAGCTTTATTCGCATCATTGTGATTGTATTTTTTCAAGTATCTTTCGTCTATTTCTATTTTCTTCTTTACCCTATCTAATTTTCCGTTTACTGCCTTTTAACATTTTTTTTGTTTCAGTATTTCTGAGTTTATAGCATTTTTCTTGTTTGCGGTTTTTCTTTTCTTCATCCTTCTTAGTGCTTTTCATTAATTTTCCTTCTAACATATCCCAAGCACATTCTGTATTTTCTATCATTTTACTTTCATTATTTTGATCATTTTTCGTTGTATTATTCATTTTTTAATTTTTTTTTTTGAAGCCCTCTAGTTTGATTTTGAATGTTTTTGCTCCTATTTTTATGGTGTTATCTTTGTTTCCACCTGTAGGTTCTGAGATTTTTTAAATCAATTCGATTGTTTGTGTCTGTTATTTTTGATTTAATTTTTCTAGCTTCTATACTTTTTAAATTCTTCGTTTTCTATTTTTAATCGTTTTCCTGTTTTATCTTTATTCGTGTTTTTTAATCTGTATATCTTTAATAGCTTTCATTAGTTGCTCCATCATCTCCATTAAGTTACCTGTTTTATCTTTTCTTTTTTCTTATTTTTTTTTTGTGGGGTTCTGAACGTTTTTCTGCTTCTTTTAAACATTTCCTCTAAATCCCTCCTATTCCTTTTATAAGCGTCAGAGGAAACTCGTTCAATTTTGTATTTACAGTAAGCATCCTGAAACAACATTTTTTCATAATTATCAACTCCATTTTCTTGTTTTTATGAAAACTTTACTGCTAAAAATTATTTGTTTTTAGAGTGATTTCTTTTGAGAAAATAACTGTACATTTGCAATCACTGTTGATCGCTATGTTAGCATGTTTGGAACGTTTCTCGGTGTGGAACTGGGATGACGCTGAAGATGTTAAGGTACCTAATTTGTGTATAAGGTGTTATATATTTATACAAATTCTTAAAGTGATCTGTACTGTAAGAAAAATGAAAGTTTGTCGTGAAAACCATATTGCTTAAGGCTGGTTTACAATTCTAGGAACAGTTAAAAATATTTTTTCTGGCATTTTCAGTTTTGTTTCCACATTGAGGTACAAAACACCATTTATGTGTTGTAGTCGACATAATATTACATAAAAAACTACATAAAATGAACCGTTTTAATGTAGTATTGACGTCCCGATTCGCATATCGTATATCATCGTTTTGTGGTCGTTCATATTTAACGCTTGGCAACCATTATTGTCTACCGCATTATTTAAAATAAAATGAAAATAGAAACGATTTTGGCGAAAAAATCCATTTCTTTAGAAAATGCAGAGAGATTTATTACAGTATATTTCAAAATAAATGTATGATCCTAATTATCACTAATTAGTAACTGTAAAATTTTGAACTTAACAATTTAACTGGTATATCAAATTTTTAAAAAAATCTCTGTTTTTGATTCATATTATTTTTCTAATTCATTTCATATTTTTCGGTTCAGTATATAATTAGTTAATGCCTCACACCTTGCTTTAATGTGCTTAAGTTCTTGCAAATTGGCAACAGGTGACTGGGACATGGAATTTTAGGTGTGGCTAACTAAACAAATCTAAAGACGTTAAATCGCAAGACTGATCAATTGTAAAATACATTTGCAAATATTTGTGTCACATGTCTATAGGCATTGCACGATTGCAGCGTATTGAAAGAATCTATAAGTTGTTATCATGCAGTTAATTTCATGGTACAAATAAAAGTTACACTGATAAAGACTAAGCGGCTCAAGTTCGTTCATTAACCTATTCTTCTTTCTTTATGAATTTTCATGTTTTGGAGCTTGATCGAAAAGAATCTTGCACATCACCATTCAAGACCAAGAAGAGAAATCAGTCAATTGTTTCATTATAGTTTCATTTTCAGAGAAATAGGAAACATGGCTTTGGGGGAAATACTGTAACCATAAAACTCGAGAAGTCTGCACTCAATATCAAAGATAAAACAATAACACATAAAAAATATATATATATTTTTTTGAAATCCCAGAAAAGCATTCTTAAATATATAGAGAGAAGAATAAATGTATGGGTAGCAACCATAGCTCTCAGGGCTTTCTTGATACAGTGTTTTTACTGAGGATAGACTCAATGAAGCAATAAATGCATCTTGAGAAAAGACTATTCTCGTAATGGGCAATATATCAGCAATTTTCTTCATAATTGTACAGAAACCATAAATAGTCCACCTGTAAACGCTATGAACGAACGCGAAAAATTAAAAAAACTAAAAGATACCATGTTTTGATTTTTTTAAACGTTTACAGAAAGATAGAATAAATGCAGTAATGTTGACAGTTACGAGGTAAGCGCCATAAATACTCGGCCTGACAGGCTTACACAGGTTAAAATAATAATAAAATTATTTTTAAATTATTTATTATTATTATTATTTTTTTAATTTTTAATTTTTTTTATTTGTTCAAAATAGCATTCCTGATCACCCATTTACGTTTGTCGTGTAAGTTATGAATCACCCTGTATATTTGTGGAGATAAGAGGAACTGTGTTAATTACATCATTGCATTATTACATCATTACTATCTAGTGCAGGGATGGGCAACCTTTTTTATAACATGGGCCAGAATAAATTTTACGTTTTTTCCGCGGGCCGTAGCAGTTAATTGACACCTTCTTGTGACCTATAATTTTGTAGTCTGCAAATATGAAATAAATAAAAAAAGGGTTAAAATAAAAGGGGAAACTCCGGATAAAGTCCGGGAAAGTCCGGTCAAAGTTATGAAAACTCCGGACGAAGTCCGGGAAACTCCTGTCAAAGTTATGAAAACTCCGGGCAAAATCCGGAAAATTCCGGGCAAAATCTGGGAGTGTTGGCAACCATAGCAAAAGTAGTTCCCGTTATCAAAAAAGTAATACATCGGTAGTTATCGTCCAATATCCAATTAATCAGTGTTTTCAAACTTTAAGAAGGGGTGGGCAACCTTTTTTATAACATGGGCCACAATCAATTTTACGTTGTTTCCGCGGGCCGTAGTTAATTGACACTTTCTTGTGACCTATAATTTTTTAGTCTACAAATATGAAATAAATAAAAAAAAGTTTTAAAGTTAGTACTAAATTATGAACATACAAATTAACTTAACTTCTTTTTAAAAAGTTTTTATTTAAATATAATAATATTAATTGATTAAATACAATACAATAAAATCGATTGATTAAAATATAATGATAATTGATAATTGAAATTTAACTTGAATAAAATAATTGAAGTTGGGTAGCGCGATGCTCGGACCCACGTAATTAACTCGGCATCGAATAATGACGTTCTGCTCTTCTTGTCCTGGGTCTTCGTGTATATTCAGGGAAAATGCTGACAATGTTCCATTGTCGTATGTTGGAATACACTACATTACTTACATGTTGCTATGTGCGTTTATGTTCAATTCAAACTAGAAGAATTACAACGAAAAATATTTATTTATAATTTCTTCTCAAGATCTCGCGGGCCGGATAGAAAGTTTTCGCGG
>JAFFZR010028483.1:0-12224 GCA_018397195.1 Lethrus apterus | reverse complement strand
TTTCTGCGTTTTTTATCGGTTTGTGATTTTTTATGCTAGAAGTGGTCGTATTTATACTTAATTATAAAATAAATAATCTCTAATACTTTTTTGTTTTATTTTTTAACATAAAATATCAGTTTAATGCAAGCGTTTCTTATTGAGTGGGTTACTCGCTAGGTCCGCGGTCGACGTCATGCATCACGTGACTGGTGCGGACAAATCTACTCCATCACGTGACTGGTGCGGACAAATCTACTCGATCGAGCAATCCTATTCACTTTAAATATCCTTGGGTGCGCGCGTCGTTGAGAGTGCCGCCATCTTCCCAGTTGAGTGTTGGTGCGTGCGTCGCTGAGAGTGCCGCCATCTTCCCTGTTCAACGAACTTTCGGTGAGCGCCGTTTTAAGATCCGCCATCTTGAAAACGAGAGTGGGTGCGTGCGCTGGTGCCGTGGCCGAGGCTTGAGGTTCAGAAAATCGGAGTGAACGACGCTTTAGCAAGCTGAATAAGCAGCTGATTCCCTATAATTTAAGAAGCAAGAGAAAAACCACTATGACGGAGAATCTGGTGATGACAACGGAGCAATTCCAGCAGCTCCTTGCAAACGTGAAAACTGTTTTGAGTACAAATATCAATGGTCCTGGCCATTCTTCTAACATAAATCACAATGGAAACTCCAGTGGGAATTTCGCAAATTGCAAATCGAGGTTTGCTGGTACGAAGACCGAGATGGTGGACGCTTTTATAGATGCTATATCGGTTTATAAGAGCTGTGTGGGCATTTCGGAGGAGAACTCGTTAAAAGGTTTGCCGATGCTATTGGACGGAGCAGCAGCTACCTGGTGGCAGGGTGTCAAAACTTCCGTGATGAGTTGGGACGACGCCATGAAGGCCCTTCAACATAGTTTTGGAGAAGACAAACCACCGTATAAGGTGTTTCAAAAAGAGCAGCAGAGCGGGGAACCCACAGACATGTTCGCCAGTAGCGAACGAACATGGCTAGTTCGTTCGCTACTGGCGAAATTTCCAGAAGATCCAGAGTTATCGGGCAGATACAAATTGGATATGGTGTATAGTTTACTCCACCTTAATATCCGAAAGCATGTGCTCCGAGATCAGTTGTCGAGTTTTGATGATCTAATTACAAGAGCCCGAACCATAGAGGAAACCTTTTGTGAAAGCGCACCAGTGGCAGAGGAGTCGAAAGCCCGTCCGAAGTGTCGGTTTTGTAAAGCTTATGGACACCTACAGCACGAGTGTCGAAAACTAGCTGCCCGGAGTCAGAATGTGGAGTCGAAGCAAGTTACGAAGCAGACTGCCGCGTCTAAGGGGAGCAATTCTCAAAAAGGTTCGCCATCACTGGTCTAAGCCCTCGACATGTACAATGAAAACAACGAAACAGAGTATAAATCTGTGGTATAAATACAGCTTGTTATGTCAGACGTCACAAACAGCTGATTACAGAAAAACCATCATCACTGAATTGCGCATGCTCCTTTTTAAACATAATTTTTTAAGAGTTGTGCGCGTTTTTTATTGTGTAAGCAGTTATTTTCGGACGTATAAAGTGTTTTCGGTTGGAACTAGTGAATATTCAACAGAGGAGTCATCAAGAATCTGGTTTAGTTAGCAAAAAGAAATCTGACATTTCGGATGTGACATTTGGAAATTAAATTGTAAATTATTTTGGGATTTTTTTACTCGAATTAGATGGATCTGGATTTCATTCGTTGCTATCAGTTCTTCAACAACTATGTTTTCGTCAAATGCTAAATAGAGCCTTCTGAGTGTATTGGCTCCAACCTGTTGCCTGCATTCCGTGTGTTTCAGATCAAAAAAAAAAAAAAACTGTATACAGAAAGTTTAATCAGAAAAATTGCTCCACTGACGTTCTAAACCAAAGGGTGATACACTCATGGTGAAAACAATGCCCACAAGGGGCACTATGTCCCATGACATGACTGCCATAGCTTGAGGATGTGTTGCTGAAGCAATTTGAAGTCAAAAATGTCTAATGAATATATGTCGAAAACTCTTTCGTAACCATAAAATTCTGAAATATACAGGTGTTTAGTTTTGCCTGTACGCTATACAATTTTGTTATTTTAAATGGAACACCTGTATATTGTCGTATTTTCAGATTCCCCGTTACAAAATAGGGAAAGTTTATACTGCAGACTCCATTCAAAAATGTAGCGGTTTTCGAGATATTCCACTTTTAAGAAAAAAAAATTAATTTAGGTAGTTCTCTTTGAAAATTAATAACGTTTTTATTAACGATTACTTTGTATCGATTCTTTGGCATAATTGTAAGAATGCTTCAAGTTAACCAGCCAATACCAAATATCCTAGTTTTATTATACAGGGTGTTTCAAAATTGAAAATGAATTCTAGTGTCTTCAAAAGGCTAAAACTCTTTTTTCAAATGGAGCAACCTGTATATTTTTATGCAATTTGATTAAGTTTAAGTTCTTTTTCGATCGCGTATATCATTCCCTATAGCTAAAGTTATTTTTTTTTAAGTTATATGTAATTCAGTATCCAAAAACCTGTATTAGGCAAAATAAGATATATGATACCATTGACATAATACCTTTTGAGTAAGTTTATTTAGCTATTTTACAAACAGGAAACGAACGGGACAAACGGAAATATATGGAGCAGAGGAAAATTGTGAACAATTTTTGTAGAACTGAAAAAGGCAACAAATTAATAGAGTTCTTGAAGGAAAGGATAGAAGAGAAATAGCAGAAACAGCACTTCCGATATTTAAATAAGCTAAAAAAGTTTATTTAAAACGGATTAGAAAGTAAATTTTCTTTGTTTATAACACCTTGGCGGAAGAGCGGAAGGTGCTGATTAATTTCGCTCCGCAATTAAAGTCAATAATTTGAGAGATGAAGTACTGAAAGGAACCTTGGAAAACTTTTTATCAAAAGGATTGCAAGTGGATGTTAAAATAAAAAGTGCTCAAAAAATAGGAGAGAATGTGTGTTTGATAGAAATACAAAGCCTTACGGACAAAATCGACATTTTAAAGCACAAAAGTAAATGAAGGAGTCTCCAACAAAAGATCTTCATTGATTCAGACCTTACGAAAAAAGAAGACGATCCAAGCAAAGGGCAAGGAAGAGGCATATGATAATTATTATAAAAAAGCAAGAAAAATAATGACGTAATAAATACAGGAACTAAGAATTTACAAGGAATATACAAAAAGCCTAACCATAAGGAAAATACCGAAAAAAAAGATTTGGAAAAATGTATGGAAGAAATAAACAGAAAAAGAAATTTGCGTGGAAAATATCTACAAAGAGGAAACGAAGAGAACAAACGGAAATATAAAATTTAAAATACATAAATTTGAAATGTATATAAATTGAATCGAAGCAAGCTTTGATATTTTAATATTCTCCAAAGCGTGCAGATGGAGCATTAAGGTTTATAGCATTTGTTATAAAGACTCCATTCTATCCAGTAGGTTATATTATCTATGGATTACATTTGCTGCTATTAGTTCGTCAACAACAGGGTCCTCATCAAATGCCAAATAGAGCCTTTTAAGGGTATGGACTACCACCGTTTGCCTACACTCCGGACACGTTTCCGATCTAAAAAAAAAACTGTATACAGAAAGTTTAATCAGAAAAATTGCTCCATTGACTTTCTACACTACAGTGCACACTCCCACCTTTTGCCTGCACTCCGGACACGTTTCCGATCAAAAAAAAAAAATATATACATATATACAGAAAGTTTAATCAGAAAAATTGCTCCACTGACGTTGTGCACCGAAGTGTTATGCACACATCATGGAAGCACTGTACACGAGGGGCACTGTATATCTCACTGTTCGTGAAAAATTCTCGACATATAGTGCATTTGGGCTTCATTTTGATAGATAAATTTGTTTATATTGACATTGCCATAGATAAAAATAGCCTACTGATAACACGTATCAGTGTCGTGTTTTATTAGATTCTGGGCCTCAATCTAATTGAAATTATGATTCAAAAAAAAGCTCCAAAAGGATCCAGATACACAGATGAGTATAAACAGTTTGTCTTAACAATATGGATATCAATGCAATGGATATCAACCACTGGCTTTGGGTCCGGAGGAGGGTGAACAAATACTCAACGAGGAAGATGATCCAATTGATGCTGCTTCCAATGACGATCAAAATATATTACCACCGGTCATCAGAATGTCAGACACGTTGGTATTTGAAGTATGGTCGAGCTCATCTTCAATAGCAGGTGACATAGAAATGGACAAGGATAAAGAAAATGAGGTGAAGCAAGCAATGGTTAAATTGAGGCGTATAGCGCAAAAGTAGCCTAACTAACAAAATGTTGGAAACTAAAATTTGTAGAATTTCGTACACATAATTTGCGAAGTATCAGTTCAAAATTGACCTAAGTGAAACACTAGTTGTATATATTTATTAGTTCACTTTTGTATAATTAAATTAGCTATTGGTTGAAGTGCAAGATTGATCGGTTGCAGTGCAAGAAGTGATCTAACGTAAGTTATTTTTAAATATTCAGTTAGGATACTTTTGCGCTATGCGCCTCATTTTACGTTACGGTCTAGTGCGATACCTGAATGGGCAAACAATATACCCGAAGAAGAATGGAAAGGGCATTTAATGAGGAAACTAGAACATATAAACAAGGGTAGTAATAATTAAAATGTCGTAAATACAGTAGTAATTAAGAATGTGATATTTTCTGCATTTAATATTAGGTTTCAAACATATTAGTTACTGTTGTTAGTATACCCCGGAAGAACAGATATAAATAACAAACATAACTAGAACAAATAAAATCTACTGTTTTTAGCCTAGTGAAGAAAGAGTTGAAAATATGGATAAAGGAACCATCATCCAAATCTGACCCCCTTAAGGACAAAAAGATAAGAAATGAAGAATAAGAATTTCTCAAAATAACCATATTACAAAGACAGATTATTATTTTAAGGCATTTATTAGTATTTTATCTCAGTTGATCATGGGACACAAAGCAAAATAGCAATAATTGACTGCCTATGTAGTGTATAAGGTCAAATAAACTAAAATAATTTTGTACATTACTTTAATACTTCTTATTAATTACTATGTATAAGTATATTTTACATTATGCATACAAATCTAAATAAAATCAATAAAAAAGAATATAAATACACATTAATTATAATTACTTTATATACAATATTTACTGAAAATAAATTTAAATATACAACTTATTTTAAAATCTAGATGTATTTACAATGTTTTCATTAAAAAAAAAATGAAAGACGTTTAATGAATACAAATATGTACAGATTTAAGAAGACCCGTATTAACATGTAGATCATATCTTAATCTATTTCTTCATAAATCTGTAGGACAATATGAATGATTAGAAATAATAAATGGGCTATTTTTTTATACCCGCATTTAGAACTTAATCAAGCATTTACTATCTATATTTAGAAATAATATTGCAACAGTTAATATATTAAATAATACTATAAAAAACATATACACAAATAAAAATCACAACCATTTGATAAACATATAACAATTGCCACACGTAAAAATAGTGCATTAAATCAAATTTATCGGTAAATTCAGATGACATCTTAGGAGGGAGCGTTTACCCAGCTTGACACATCAGACAACCTGTTACAAATACAGACTCCCAAGAAATTGTTACCTGTTCATTTTATAGAACATATTTATGAAATGTCAAATCTTAATTACTAGTCGTAAATAAAAAAACTGTTTATAAAATTATTGAACTCAATAATTATTGATTAGATGAAAAGCTCTTAAAACATTTTTTTATGGCAAAAGTTTAATTTTTATGATTACTTTAATAAAATTACTGTTTATATGCAGTTTTACGAGAGGGCAAACTCAAAATATACCATAATCACTGGCCAGTCATGATGATTATGAAAATAAATCTACAGGGTTTTTTTTTTCTACAATTACATAAAATTAATTACAGTATACACAAGTTTGCAAACATTAATCATAATTTAATTTTTGATTATAGAACGAATTTGTGTAGATTGTTATATAAACAAAAAAAAAACCTTTTATTTTTATAGATTATGTGTTGGATATAAATATCAGAGCCACGATTAGGATAAACATTCATCTGCATTATAATGGACAGTCTTTAAACTCTATGGCCAAACTGAGACGCTTTATTTTTAAAAATAAGCCTTTAAAGCTAGTGTAACGTTTCTAAGAAATTTGAGATAAAAAATTGTATCAAGACATAATATGAACATCCCAAATTAGCCATAGATAGCCCGTATTAAAAACTTTGATATCATCCATCATCAACAAAAAAAATTATCAATATATTGTCCAATTCTTTTTTATGCGTTGTAATCAAATTTATTTTTATCACTTCAAGACGAACTGGTAAGTTGCCATCTTTGCGATTCTAAGCTGCTGTTGCATTTTTCCGCGGTGAGTCCCCTAACATCATTGTGTCGAGAATCTAAACACAGTGGTAATTTACTATGTTTTAGCAAACCACCCGGCTCTAACAATCTCCACTTTTGATTATCGGATACGTCACAAATTCGCATTATCACTTGTGCTCCTTTGGCGTACCTATCTAAAGTTAGACACAAATCGTGATGTTTGATGAGTCCTTCGTTTGTTAGTCCCCATTCTTGGTTGCCACCGGTATGATGACACTGATACAGAGCCACTGTACCATCTAGAAGGTGACCCATTGTGTCTAAGCAATACATTCCTTGTCGGAATTCTCCGTTGCTTGTGGTAGTTGCACGTGGAATCGTTAGTTCTGGATAGACGTTTTCTAAGTACCATTTGAAAGATTTACATTGAAGTTGATTGCGTAGATGCAGTCTGTCTTGTATACTGAAAAATATCAAAAAATTAAATATGTAATATAGTAATTTATTACGATGTATTTGTTATGAATATGTACTGTTAACGTATTTAGCGTAATGTTACTACATCCTGTTGGTGTTGTTAAAGATTTTTGGCTGAAAAACAGAAATATAAGAAATAACTTTATTTAAGTAATTTACAGACAACGGCTTATTCAAGACTACATTTTATGTGTATAGTTACAGCTATGCTTTACAGATGGCGACAGCTGCATTATGAACATTTAATTGAATATTTGAAGATACCTTTATCTAACAGTTAAAACCAAATTGGTAATTTACATTACTGTTGGTGACGCTGCTATCCATAAAACATGTAAAAATTGGATGGATTTAGGCGATACTTGGTGAAACTCCATAATCACAAAATAAAAACATGTCTACTGACAAAGGGACAATTCAAAATATTAACAATTAATAGCTTTGAAAAAAGCTGATTTACATAAAAAATAATACTTGGACAAACAAAGAACACGGAAATTAGCAAAATCGACGTATCAATCGAATAAATACTAATTACTGATGTCCCATTGTCGCTAGTATAAAAGTTTGTCGCGAGGTGGCGTATCGCATAATGTACATAAATCGCGAATACTAATATTCAAAATATTTGCAAAACTAGAAAATAATAAAAATAATATTTTTAATGTTTTTACCATATACCTTCCAAACTAATAATTATTTTAGAAATTTAGTTTATTTTCCAGCATGATGTTTTTCTTTTTTTTTGGCACTACACATTGTCGTCTATTGCTCAAAATTATGACAAATGTTTTGCTTAAGGTACTTATTACTATACATTTCAAATGAAATGTTAAAGAAAATGAAAGAAAAAGGATTTATCTTTATAAATACACACATGGAATAATGGGAAAAGTCAAAATTAGATTTTTGTTGGACAAGAAGATGTTAAAAGAAGCAATGGGAACACAAAACCTGGAAACAGAGATACCCAGTCAGCAAGTAAGACAGGAAAACGAACATGCCTGGTATCATTAGAAAATGTGAAGATAAATTGAATTTATGATAAAGGAGGGAAAATTGCGGGAAGTAGTAAACCAAAGATATTTTAACGACGATCAGACCATCAAAAAAAGACTAAGACTAAAAGCATAAGTAAGAGTGGAGGAGGAAAAGAAAACGGTAAAATTAAATGACAAAGCTGATAGTAAATGGTGTAGAATTGAAATGGAGTAAAGGGAAAGATTGATTAAAGTACGTTAGAGGGAATTCCGCAAAAAAGAGTGTTAGATAAAGGTATCCTCAAATATGCAATTAAATGTCGTTCATGATGCAGCTGTCGCCATCTGTAAAGCATAGTTGTAACTATATATATACCGGGTATTCAAAAATGATTAAGATGAGAACCGTAGGCAACCAAATATACAGATTGGTATATGCTAACAAATAAATCCCTAGACGTTATTTTATTATTCACATTGCTCAGTGTTTACTTCCTCAGAAGTAAATACCATTTTTTTTAACTAAAATTGAAAAGTAACCCTATCATGTAACTGAAATTGTAATTTATTTTTTACCAACTTAAATTTTGAATCTGTATATTTGGTTGCCTACTGTCATCTTAATCATTTTCGAACACCCTGTAGTCTTGAATAAGCCGTTGCCTGTGAATTACTAAGTAAAGTTATTTCTTATATTTTTAATTGTTTTTCAGCCCAAATCTTTAAAAGATAGTTCCAAAAAGGTAGTTCCAAAAACTGAAAAGAGTATACAAACCAAGGGAAATAGACACATGGTACATAAGAGGGTTGAAATGGAAATTTAATTATCTGATTTGATGCAAAATGAATACTCTTCGAAACAACATTTTTGATTTCATAAAATAAATCTGGATAACGGAAATTATAACCGTGGGCAATATTAACAAAAGGAGAATTGATGAACATGCCCAGAAAATACCTACTTGTCGAATACCATTGCAGACATACTTACAAGGAATTATACGAATTATTCACTAAATAAGAAGGAAAGTAGTCAGAACATGAAGACTACAATGGTTAGATCACCTAGAACGTATGGAAATCAAGAGAACCATAAAGGGATAGTATGTCCAAGATCCAAAGAAAAAAGAAAAGTGGAATGCGAAGAAGATAGTGGAAAGAGGCGGTAACACAGGATTTAGAAGAGGAAAGCATACAAAAACGGAAAAAGCTATGAGCCTAAATGGCTTGGCAAGTTGATAAGTTTCGTTTTTAATTTCTTCTTTTATCCGTTATAAAGATATCTGCTCGTGCATGTCAAATTAATCACTTTGTATATATTATTTCAAACAGTTGAGTGAGACACTAAAAAATATTTTAAGAAATATTAACGAAAATATTATCTTGCCTAGAGCCAATCCTGAGCAAGATTATATAAATATCTAAAGAATGTGAACATCATTTGGTAATAATTTTCAGTGCATAATCAAATAATTAATTCTGAGCATGAAATTCAGATGACTTACTCTCCATATGGAATATTACGTGCAAGTGGTACTGCTGAATAATAATATTGCTTGTATTCATCCATCCAAACTTCAGCTGCACGTCGCGTATTCCTAGCAAATACGTTTCCGCTTCCGCCTGGGAAAGTGTAAGGATGTCTTTTACGAAACACATGGCCGACCTACAAAATAACCAGCGTATACACTACAAAACATTTATTCAAGCGCAAAACTTACCCTGCTGCACGGTATTATTTCGAGAGTTCCACCACACTGCCACACTCTGAATGAAATTTCCAAATTCTCTCCGCCCCACACGTCCATTTTCATGTCGTATTTACCCAGCTTTTCGAAATACGTTTTGTTGATTACAAATAATCCGCCGGCTATCATCGGCGTACGTATGGCCTAAAATGTGATGTATGTTGCGCTGTGTAATCGCCTTATCGAGTATATGTACCTGTGTTGGATCTCTTTGTCTACTTTGCCTTTCCAGTGGACTCAAATATTCCCATTTAAAAACTAGATTCCAATCAAATCCGCCTCGTAAATCCGCAGAAGCTCCGATATATTGGAACGTATCCATACTGATTACATCTATTACTGGGCATACGACCCGGTGAGGATCCTAAAATAAGGATTTATTTTTATAAAATATTACCTAAAAATTTTGATTTATTTGGTGATAAGGCGCATGTTATGAAGTTATGATTGAACATTCTTCTTTTTCTGCTTCTTCTCGTAAAAACCTTATAGTCTTTAGGGGGTCAGATTTTTCTTTTTTTATTTTGATGTTTGTGCCTTTTTTAAGTTTATAGCTTTATGATATTTGAAAAAAACTGGAAAAACAATTTTCGTTTTTACACTAAACAATGGTTATAATTTTTCAAAATTATTGTTCTGTTAAATATCTTTTTTTTTTTATGATCAATCAGTTTGTTTTTGCTTTCTGGATGTTGCACTTGGAAAATCAGACATTCAACTGAACAATGAAATAAACAACCAAAAACTTAAAAGGCACATATCAGACAGTCTGATATTTTCATAGTTTACACAGATTAACAATGAGACAAACAATACAGGAACATTTTTTTAAAGATGCCCATTACAAAAGAGGAATATAGGTTAAAAATGAATGAACGAGTGGGATGATAGGCAAAGGATTTTGCAAGAAGGGCGAGTCAGGACAAAAATTGTGTGATCGAAGGTAGAAACATGGAAAGAGGTGGATACAATAAATACAATAAAAAGAAAAATAGAAAGAGATTAATATCCTACTGACTAAGCTACAAGACCAGTCATCTCATTTAAAAATAACATTGAAAATTTCCTTTTTTTTTTATCGAAAAATAGTTTTTAATGAACATGAACACTTTACACAAAATACACATAAAATGGTACTCCTGCAAATCTCTACAAGCGAGAGCTTGAGACGCGTTCGGGTCAGCACCGCACACTTACACAAAAAAATTAAAATTTGAAGTTTACTTTACCTCTGCCACTCGTTCGAGGAGCGGTTCGAGCCAATTAGCGTTGCATTCGCAATGGCTATCGAGAAATGTCAGAACTGAAGCAGTGGCGGCGTCAGCTCCACGAACTCGAGATCTCATCAAGCCTTCACGTTTTTCGTTTCGCAGCACCCGTACTTTTTGTATCCTTGCCAGTTCTTCACCGTCCTCGGCTGAAATCAGGAAATTCCCTAATCAGAATATTGATTTTGAACATATTCTCTTGACATAATTTTACAATATATTCCTAATGCTTTTGGGTGGCTGGTGGCGCTTCTTTAAAGAGTAATTTATAAGAAATAGTTTTTCAAAAATATCATTATGATTTATTTTAATAACTGATGTATCTATATGTGAATGATAGGACCAATAAAATATTATTATTATTATCAAAAATATTATTAAAATTGTCTCAACAGGTGTAATACCAGCAAAGATGAAAAGTAGTCTCATTATACGATAATTATACGAAATGTCTCTACTAACAAAGGTCATAAATAATGTGTCTGATTATCACTCGTTAGTGATCCATTGTAGGCATGCCTGACCTGAATTACATTAATGTAATGTGTAGTAAATTGTGATAGCTTCATAGATAATAAAGCAGTCTGACTTTAGCAAAACTTTCAATTTTTACTATAAAGATGTTTTATGAAAAATAGATTATATCAGTCACTATACAGGATGTTCAAATTGAAGTCGGCACTATTGCCAACTTTGTTACTACTAAAGATACGATGTTGGTTAAATTACTAAAGTGGTAGCGCGATGGTAAAATTTTAAAAACAAATTGTTTTTAAAATTTTACGAAGTTCAATTACAATGATGATTACAATGACATACTCAAAAAAACAATTGCGAGTCGCATTTTCTAACTGCTTGCTTTGATACTCATTTACTTATTTTATATTAAAATTTGACCTTTCATCTTACGGTTGTACTATTAGAAGAATATTCTATATAAAATTTAACTTTTTATTAATTAAAATATACAGGATGTCTCATAATTTTTTTTTAGTTCGAAATTGCGACTCGCAATTGTGTTTTAGAGTATGCCATTGTAATCAGCAGAAAAAACTACACATTTTTGATGTATTGACCAACACTGTAGGTTCTCTACTAATGAAGTTATCCCATGTGCGATGAACTGTATTAATACCGTCGTAGCTCTTTTGTTTTTCATTTCTGGGTTATAGTAGTACAGTGAGATCGAAAAAAAGATTAGTCAAAGTAAGCCATGAATAAAAATCGGCTTGTCTTTACTTAAACCACTATTTATTTCTTAATGTCAAATTGACGTTTGTCAAAAATGTTCAATAGGAAAGTGCTCCTGAAATTCTTCATAACAGGCATCGTAAGAATATTTC
>JAFFZR010028482.1:0-12227 GCA_018397195.1 Lethrus apterus | reverse complement strand
TTTCAATCAAAATTAGTGAATAATCATTTAACACACAAGGAAATAAAATTTAAAGAATATTTTCGAATCACGCCCTATGAATTTCATTATGTATTTGAAACTCATCCAAGATGATCTTATATGATCTTAAATTCGCTACTAATAAGTCGCTTGTCTGCTCTCAAAGCAGTCAGGGCTACTGGTCTCCGAGCGAATGGCGAATGAAGTTTGTAGCGGCGACTCATTCGCCGCTAGGAAAACGAACACATTTAAAAAGCATTGTATGTGTATTGGCGACTGAATCGTCGCGTCGGTAGTGAGTCGCAGTCGTCGGCGACTGACGACCGTGGAGGAAAACGTGCCTTTAGTATGATCCTATGTCCATTTCAATATGTGTCGCGTTGAAAATCTACTTCCTTTGGCGGGAATAACATGAAATATTGCAAAACAACCATTATTGATGATAATTCGGCGTTACTGTCATATTTTAATCATAACTTAAAATATTTTTTTCTGGCACACCCTTCAACATATTACGGTCATTTTCGCATATTTGGGGTTGGGCTATTGTCAGCTATCACCTGTTAAAATATCTGTACTTATTTAAAGAAGATCCTGTATATAAAACACCCAATTTTTGTTGAGCCAGGGGTAGCTCTCGTTTTTTTGTCCACATAAATATTCCTGCATGAATTACAAATTCATCAGTTTATAAAACAAACTCGAAGGATAATTTACACTGTTCAACTTCGTATTTAATACATTTTGATATTAACATTAAAAATAAAAATTTAACTCAATCCATTTATGCATACAAAAAAGATCAAGAAAATATGTCAATAAAATATAATTTTTAGTTTCAGTTTCCAGATATAATTGTATAAAATCAATGATGTAACTCCTGACATATTTCCGAAAAAATCCATAAAAGTAACAATATTATTTATCAATCAACAATATATTCAATCGAAAGCCAATGTAAATATTATTCATAATAAATATCTAGCTGGCGATATTACGATTGTGACAATGCGAATTTGATTGCGTTCCATTGGCTGCGAGTTCATATTTCTATTTTGTAAACATAACTTTTCAGTACTGGAAAAAAACACGTATTAGTCGATAAAATATGTAATTTTTCGCAAACGACCTTGAACTTCGATCGTTTAATCGATTGTTATAGGAAAAAAAGCTGGAAATATGGGCACGTCGATTTTGGTGGAACGCGTTTAGAATACGACGATTTTGTCTAAACTTTAGACACAATTTTTCAGATTGCTGTGTTAAAATTTCTGCTAACGTCACTTTCTTGCGACCCTTTTGGACGGTCTTACATATTCTGAGCAGGTACGCATACGTCAATAGGCGCTAGAGCTTTTCGCATCTGAGCCTCTGGGCATTTCAATTTAAATTCTGACTAAGAGACGTAAATGAAAAGTACGTTGCGCGAATAAATTGTTTTAATTTAATTTTTTAGATTTAATTCGTTGACGTGTATCGTAATAAACCAGGGAACGCCATCTTTTATTAGCGTCCATTTATACTTAAATTTTGGCAGCGACGTAAATAGTAACACATTATGCGAATGATATAGAATGGTATTTGAAATATAAATTATTCCGAGCTCCCCCTTGTTACAAACGACCGACGTGAAAAGCGTCTTTTTAAAGTTATATATTCACTTATTTTTATGAACCATATCTCCATGTATATAACGCACAAATATAAATGTTCTCTGAGATATTATTTTTAAAAAATATTTAAAAGCAAATAGAAAAGTCTGCTTTCATGGAGCGGAAAATTACAGTAATGTTTATGTTATAGTAAAGTTCTTCCTTCAGCAACAAAATTCTGATTAGTTTGCATTTTAGTATATAATCTTAGAGTACTAGAAACTTTTAACAAATGTTAAATTGGTCATAAATTTGTAAGTATTAAAGTAAATTATCGACGTCGTTAAACGTTGTCGTTTCGGATCACAAATTAAAAGGAAATTACCTCGATCAATGAAATATGCAGCGGCGTAAATAATAAAAAAGAAATTTTTTTAGTGTTTCGAATAACTTGTCGTGCATTTTAATGCGTTAAGTTTTAATTAAATAGCTTAGTTGTTAATGGTACTTTATCGGTTTTATGTTGGAGTCTTACTGCTTTTAAATATTAAGGGTGCCTTTAGAATTAAGGTTTTGACGAAAATGACAGAAAGTAACATTTTGCATTGTTTGTTTGTCCGTTGTCGAATTAAGAGAGCTATAAAGGTGTGAATATAAAAATAATTGTAAGAAATTTATAAGAAAAAAAAAAAAATAGAACTTACTACAGTAGAGAGTAGAATCTATTTATTATATTATTTTAACGGTATTTTTGGGGCATGACATCAAAACAGAGTCCCCTTCAAATGATCAACAACAATGTATAAAAGTAACAATAATCTAACGCAAGTTTTCGCACGTAGTGGGAAGTGTAATTATAAGAATACATAAATATAAAATGGTATTATGGTATTTTTCAAGTTATTAAGTCGAAAATTGAAAATTTAAAAGGCAATGGTACCCTAAGTGTAGCCGAACAAGCATTAAATGATCTTAAGGGTAATAATCAACAGGTTTAAATGCCGTAAGGAATTTTTGCTTTTTTAACAGTAATTTATGACATGGGAAATATTACAATTATACAATTATATTACAATTTTATCAATAAATATTGCCATTCAAGCTTTAAATTTCAATAAGTATTGGCACTATTTGCACTTTCTAGTTTAATTAAATTTTCAACGGATAATGTCTGAATTTAATAAGAGTTTAATCAAAATTTGTGTTGGAAACTTCGAATAAAGACCCAAAATTGTCGAATAAAGCACGGGTATTAATTTGTTTCATACTTGTTTATGATTGCATTTCCAAACAAAGACATGCTAAAACATGAACAATTTATGTAAATGAAAATGTATAAATAAACGTGTTGAAGTATGTAGTTTCCAACGTAATAAAGATAAACTGATATTGGCCAACAGTAAAAATTTGTTCCGCCAAAAATTTGTTAATGCATAGAAATTTTTAAGCACTTCACAAACTCGTCCTGAAAACCTGGTAATTTGTCATTACTTAGAAATTGATAACGCAAGTAATATTGTGAAATGGTTGCAGCTGTGTGATTTTTGTTTCTTTTATGTTTTTTGAATGGATAGTTGAACCGCCGCGCCGTTATTGCGAATGTAGGTTTTGTTTTTGTGAAGAACATGTTCTTCACAAAATGCAAATCTTCAAAACTTTATGAAAACTGGCATATAAAAGTTACTAGTTACTATTACTACTACTAAAGTTACTAGTTCTCATTATTCTAAATTTGTATTTATATGAATACATTTTTTGTTTTCACCTTGTACAAATCTCACAATTTTTACCATTAATAATTAATTAGTTAATTAACATGTATTAATAAAATATAATTAAAATATTCTATTATATGTCACAAAATACATATTCGCTGTTATGAAAATTGTTTCAGTATTTTATTTGAGCTCTAAATTTTTATGTGTGAGAAAGGTGCTCTTTTACATGTTTAAATTATCTCATTCCAATTGCAAAATGTCAACCCATTTAAATTTTTTCGTCGTGCTTTTGTCTTTTCTGCGATGTCCAATTTAACGTCTACGATTCGCAGTTTTTTATTTTTTACATTTCGACATTGTAATAGTCCGATCCATGCAGAAAAAGTAACAAATTGCTTCTTTACCGGAAGTACAATCACGGAGATAAGATCTACTTCAACAAAATCTGTAAATAATTGACGCAAAAAAATCCACTTACGTTTAAGAAGAACGCTTCCCGATGGCATTTGTTTGTGTCACGGCCTCACTCGACGTAAATTGGAAGAAGGACACCGGACTTGTTTTTTCGCCTCAATCTCTCTTTCTTTCTCTTCATCCGTCGATTTTACGTGACTGGAAAACAAAAATTGAATGGGTCGTTAGTTTCGCTTGGAAATTCGTTCGACAAAAATGTGTATAGTTCGCGACGTCTATTATTTATAATAAAATTTTTCGTTTGTTTGTGCCGAGCTTTCCCGTTGAAATCGTCAAAATGGTTTCTGTTTAGATCTGTACACAATTGCAATTTTCTCCGGAGAAATATCTAATTACGATTTCTAAAGACTTCTACGACATAATGCTCCTTCTCATAAATTGGTAAATATACTCTTATCTTTGCAAGATGTTTTCTTTAAATAATTTACACAAAAACGTAATACTTAAACCTTAAAATTAATATTGATTGTTTGTTAGTTGTTGACTTTTTATTTATGTCTGTAATTAAACTATGTAAAATGAGCAAATTTCTGTATATTATTGCAATAAAATAAAATCTCCGTCTAGTAGTGCAGCAAATACAACTGTGCAATATAATTAATATGTATACATTGCGCCTAAAGTATGGAATAAATTCAGTACAAAATAAAATATTTTGGGCAAGTTTTTCCCTGAATGTATTAACGGTTTATATTATTACATGTACATATATTCACAAATAAAACATATAGTGTGAGTGGATTTAATAAGCATTAGATTCAACGCCTTACTGCGGTTATATTCTCTGGCTTATATTTTATCTGCGCTAAAAACCGAACAGTCTTTCAGAAACACGAGCGTTGTTTATATGTGGGCGCCTCATAATCAACTGCAAACTCTTCCTCATGCTGGAAGATCCACTGAGGTACGTCCTCAGTGGACCAACTTCAATGCACTAAAGCATTAAACGCATAAATAAGCGCTTTATAAAAGGCGGCGTGAAAGCATACACTGCAAAAGTAATAGCTGTAATATAATAATAAACAATATACGTAACATAATAACCACAATCGTTGTAAATTACGTTTTTAACGTTGTATATATTAAATGAAGGGATAGATGTTTGCATTGTACATAATCCGTAACTATTTTTGGAGGATTTGATAACTAGAAATAATTTTTTGCCGTGTTCCAAAAAAGCCTACTACTACATTACACAATGTGAACAATCAAGTAAAAAAAAGGGAAACTTCAAACGAATAAATAATGAAAAGCATGAAGCTTATAATCGCTGATTTTTGCAACAAGGAAAGTGAATATCATTTTTGCTTTTTCATTTTGTAACAATGTAATGATTGCTACCTATTGCTACCTAACCTATCTAAATTTTATGTTGACTTAAGGATTATAAGCATGTTTTTGTTTGAATAAAATTATGCGGTGTAGATAGCTACTTAATATGTCAATGTTTTATTAAAAATATTATGTGTGTTTGTTCCGTTTAATGCTTTTTTTATTTCATTTGGGATGTATTTTATTTTCAACTTCGTTCGTTTTTATCGTACAAACATTAAACTGAATAAATACATAACGTCAAAATTGTATTAAATTGCAGTTATTATCAAATTATATTGACTGGATTGAGAGTTTACTTGAATTATATGAACACTTAATAGGGAAAACCCGCGCGCCGCGCCGTAGGTATCGCACAACCCTACTCTGGGGAACACGACATCAACGAGAATTATGTCAAATGCGTGTTATTTACCCCACAGTTAAAAGGAAAATTAAATTAAATTGACGAGAGAATGGAATGGATTTAGGTGTAATGTTACGAGTTACGATCGCCCATTTGCACTTTACACAATGTTAATTTTACGACATCGTTTGTGTGTAATTATTTTCGGTCTATACTTTTGCAGGTAGATAAACTTGAAGAATTTAAATGGATTAATGTAGATGTTGATAGAATTTAATGTAGGAATTAATGCCAAATAAAGGTTTTTTTTTTTAATGGATTAATAACAATGATCAAAAAATGGAAGGTCATATCTCTATAAAACACAAGATTGAATTTTGATGTTGTAATTACAAAAAAAATACAACAAATTTGAATTATATGGATTCTTTCACTCACTCACACCAATTGTTAACTTGATTGGCATTCTTATATTTCTGCCCTGCTTCAATTACTGTTGCATTTCGTTTTGAGTGGTTTTTCTTTATCGCTTGGTTGGTGCCGATTGCCATAATATAACTACGAAGATATCGGTCAACATGTATTTTAAAACTTTGTGTAGAATTAACTAGATAATTTTTAGGAACTTGCTATAGCTATTTTTATTCATTCACGGAAAATATTAGTTAATGCGACTTGCTACCGGACACGTCGTAATCATGAGAAAACTACAAATATGCATAATTTAATAGGGAAGTGTTTCGTCACCACATTCAACATTACAACGAAACGTTCCAACCTTCTATTTTAACTCTCTGTGCGAGTTCCACTGCTTGAAATTCTTAGAACTTCACTCTTTGTTGCGCTTTCCTCATCGTGTACGTCCAACAGTCGTCTTTGTGTCGAGTTCCTTCCTGTTTCTACGTTTGTATACTGAAGACGAATGTAACCAAGAATTTTTAAAGACTTATTGTTCCTTCGTCGGAGGGCCCGATTCTCTAATTGTTAACGAGGAAATTCTCGCTGGAAACGCAAACTCTTTAGAATAATTAAGGCAATTAATATAAATGAATAAACTAGTCAGCATAAAGGCTGCGTAATATATTTACGCCAAGCTTATAATTTTAATAAAGTTTCTATTTGAAATGCAAAATACCAGGTTCTGTTCTATGGTAAAGAGGAATTTATTTTGCATACATTTCATTAAAAAAAAGCAATTTATGCATATTCTAAATTAATTCATTTTCTTTCATAAGTTAGTCGTACTTTTCTCGTTTAATATTTCTATACATTATATTTTCTAATATCCATTTATTAACCAAGTAATACTAGAATTTTCTTTTCAGTGTTCATCAAGAGTCGCAACATATCATAGATCAACTTAGGTTTAAACGCTAAAAGACTGTATAAAGACTGATATGAATTTCAAATTAAAACAGTGTAGAAGTATTTGTATTAAATTTAAAATACATGATACATTTCGAATAATTGGTAACTTTGCTTTAAATGGCACTCTTTTGCTGACATGGGTTCTAGTTACTAAAACTTTAAATTAAAACTTCAGACGACGTACTTCTATTATAATTACTTCGGTAATATTAACTGATATATTGCATATTATTAAACTGCATGTGCATTGGGGACTTCAATGAAAGTCCTTACAATTCTGTTCATATTTATTTAAGTAAAATTAGAAAAAAATATTGAAATAAATTTAAACAATGTGTTCATTATACGAAACGTTATAATAAAATCATATATTATTTGAATTATATCCATTTCATTTAAAAGTTTTATTACATTTATAGTTTATGACCTGAATAGTTATTTCATCATTTTCTCTTATGTTTTCTCTTAGACATAAATAATGGATGTACATGAAAAATAATCCTCTAAATTCTTACAGTCGCATAAGATTTATAAATTGTTCAATGCATGCTGCAAGAAATACATTTATTGTTATCTTGATCTTCAACATGATCGGAGCTAACAGGCGATCCTAATAGTAAAATAAAAGAAGTCTTAAATGTGATACATAATTGTTACATGAAATAGTTCTAAAATCATTAATCATTTTTAACTATAATGATATCATTTATTGTTACATTGTATTATTAATGTTTTGTTTGCATTCTAAATTTAATTTCGTTGCAAAAGGTCGATTCTAAATGTTATTTTTGAATTTCATTATTATTTTAATTCGTTTCGTTTGTAGATTTATCAATAATTGTACGTTTGGAAGCACGACGATAAATAACGCTAAAACATTATAAAATTTAATGTTTTTATTTTTGTGTAAACAAGTGATGAACAACAAATAATTTTATTCGTATGTGAAAAATGTACACGAATTATCATTGATGCATGAATCTAATTTATTATTGGAAAATTGAATTGAAATATTCAACGCTATTTTTAAAATTTGAATTGAAATAATTCGACAGTTATTCATCGGTAACATTTTTATGAATTTTTTAAGATAAGATGCGTATATTTTAATAGTAGCTAAATGTCGCCACATTACAAATATAAATTGTTACGCTGTAAGATCAGAGCTTTTGTATTTGGACTTTAAAAACAGAAGTGCGTCAATTTGAAATGTACATTATTATTATTATTCGTGCATTTTATTTTCGACTTATATTCGTATACGTCGACGTATCGTGATGATCAAAGTGGGAAAAATAATAAACGACAAATTGAGCATTCGAAAAACCTCCAATAACGTATACATAACGAGCAATTTCTCTAACAAGTGCTTCACGTGCAATTATAGAAGTTCTCGAGTTAATAAGTTTTTTTTATCATTTCGATTATTTATAGTACACATTATAGTGTTCGACATTTTATACCAACAATTATTTTAATATATCTAAACAGACATCGTCGGCGAAATTAGAAATAAATTACAGAATAACACTAAAGCAAAAGTTTGCAACAAGATCTTTTAATCTTTTCGAGAGAAATAAAGTGACACATAACTATAAAAAGTTTGAAAAAATAAATTTTCGTAAGTCTACGAAATTGAAGCAAATATAAATTGTCGTGCAACCTTAAATTACCAATTACCTTCAAATTACCAAATAGAATTTAACTCT
Organism: Lethrus apterus; assembly: GCA_018397195.1. Taxonomy (NCBI): domain Eukaryota; kingdom Metazoa; phylum Arthropoda; class Insecta; order Coleoptera; family Geotrupidae; genus Lethrus; species Lethrus apterus. Next base: position 3,688 of record JAFFZR010028482.1, on the reverse strand, counting down.
ATGAAATTTTGTTGCCAATTAATGTTTCAAGAAACTTATTCTTGAAACATTAATACATCACTAATACTTCTATACTTTTTCATCCTTTAGTGTTTAGTATAATGTGTTGTATTTTTAACAGAAGAAAACACTGTTGCAACTTTAATCAAGAAATGAAATGATATAATAATATTCATATTAATATTCTAATTAACTACGAAAATTATTCCAATAATGAAACAAACTTAATTTCTGCTTTTAATGATAAATTAATCTATTTTCAACGTAAGTGAGTTTCTAAACATTTAAGGAATTGAATATTTGCCGATCGATGGATCGAAACCGCTTTACTTGAACATCACACAGCGTTCGATGTAACGTCTCGACATTTAATTACGTTATATTTAGCATGTTCTCTGATCACAATTTTGAGGGAGCGGCCGAAGTCTAGAACGAGTATGAAAAAGGAAAATAAATCTACAGGCTATAACTTAAGTAATTGCTTTGGCATTTCTTGCGCGACGCGAATCCTTCGAAACAAGGTAATTCATCTTGCGATTCTGCTGTTACGGTCGTTTTTAGACATTCACGCACTTCGGATTCGGCGGTTTGTTTGGTTTGATCGGATACGTCCTGCAGGTTTGCAAGCACCAACAAAATTGAAACAACTATTGTTAAAAAAACTTGCGATTGGGATTTGATTCTATCTTCTTGACTGGATATTCGATGTTCCTCATTCGATTACGTTGAAATGTTAAGTTCCGATGTATTCATAGAGTGTATTTTGAATTCATTGAGACTGTACGTGCGAATTTATTTTCCCTGAATAAGTTTTCGTTCTATTATACTCATGAACCTAGTGCTAACTCTAATAAAACTGAAAGTACCAATTTTGTTTATTATTCATAAATAAATTCCTTTATTTGTATACGTAACTATTAGTACCTTTTCAAAATTATAGGTAAGTTTTAAGTACAGTTAAAATAAGTTTATGCGCTTCTCATTGAAAGCATTTTAGAAAATAAGACAGTTCTATTATAAACGATTTATGCATAAACTAATGATTTGTAAAACATTATTGTAAAACAATTGCTAATTATTCGAACAATATTACAGTGAAACCGGCTATACTTAATTAAACTGTACATTTTTCATAAAATCAGCAAATTAAAGTCAAAGGAGAAATTGATTAAAAGTAAGCGCAGGAAGAGGGTCGCGATTAGGAAGTCCATTAACCTAGCTACAGCGGATTCGAATTAAATCTCACAATTAAAAATTGCAATTCCTAACGAAATGGGCGAATGCGATTATTGGCGGTGCGCTGTCGGCAGTGAAAATAAAAAAAGAAGTTATTCCCAACCAAACTTGAAAAGCAAAAGCATAGCGATTTTTCAAGTTGTTCAATAACACAGCCTTTAATTAGCTGCTCATTTGATTTAAATAAATGTCTTCAACGAAAATTGTTTCGCAAATTGTTATTTTTTAAATTCAGTTACTTTGAACTTAAAAAAAAAAACAAACAACCAGATTTTGAATTTTATTTTGTCTTTTAAAATCCTAGAACTTTAGCTAAAAACGTTCGAATTCGAACTGTAGCAAATCCGTGATCAAACCGTTTTCATAGAACTGATGTTATAAGCTTTAAAAGGTAATTTAATACATTAATACCTCGTTTGTCGCTAAATATTTCCAAACGATAAATACTTTTATATGAAGCGAAAATTGCGTCACGAAAGCGATTAAACGTTCAAATAGAACCTGAAGGGTTGTATAAGAAAAGCAAAAGGATTTAATCTTCATCTAAAAGTGTTTAGACCGAAGTATGTTTATTGCAGAAAATCTATTTCATTGGCGAAATATACAAAATACGACTATTTTTTATAAAATTTTAAAACGTTAATGAGACTAATTTATTATTTCTTTATTTAAGCAATAGAATAGGACAAACCCAAAACAATGTTCCTTAACCTCAATAATAAAAATTAATATAATATGTTAAAAAAAAATAAGGAATAGAAAAGAAAGGAAAAGAAACAAACTTTCTTAAATGTAACCACTATAACCTTATCTGAGAAGGATCTTTATATTTCATTTTTATATAAGGTATTTGTGTAATTGAATCGTTTATTTCAGAAAGGGGCCAAGTAACATTTTTGACATTTTTCAGATAAGTGTATTTTAGTGCTCACTTGTTGTAGACCTATCGTTTGGTGCTGAAAGGAACTGTGGTTCTTAAGCCAGTAACATTTATGTTAGAAACAGAATATTTCTTTTGTTGCAGAAAAGTACCAAATATCATCGGATAGTTCCTTTCTGCAATAAACTCTCAGCTTGAATTTTTATCAGGAAATATTATTATGGCCAACTAAAGCCGGAACCAGAAATAAAAATGCATCAGAATAAAAAATTTCTTCTGTTTTTGTTAATAATATTTTTTTTTTTATTAAAAAATGTTTGAAGTATTTTTTCGTATATATCTATATTTTTTCTTTTAATCAAATCCATGCCCATGTCCATGTGAGAACAAAATAAAAATAAATCAGTAAAAAAATACAGGTCATTGCAGAAAGGTACTAAGTACAGTTTTTTCTTTTTGATTTTTTCTTTATAGGAATTGCAAAAAAATTAATTATGTCATGATAACAGGTATTTGCAGTTAGACATTGAGTTTACAATAAAAAATGTCATCAATAATCTTTAAATTGGAAAGTACATGGTTTTTCTCAAAAACATAGAAACGTTACTTTCCGAAATAAGCGATTCAATTATTTTTATAATCCCCGCCCCATTTATTCACAAAATATGTTAATAAGTTGATTTCAGTTTGCAGGTTTACAAGGTTCACTATTTATCCTCATAAGCCAGAAAAAAGCGCAGCTTTAACAGTTTTACAATGGTTTCATTAACTGGCAATTTGAAAAATTGCGTAGATCCCATATGTCTAATGTGCGGACACTGAGACACATGTTCGAAAATATAAAATAAAGGTGGCACATCAATAAAATAAATGAAACTAAAATTTCATGTGTTAAATAATAAATATGTCACAAAAAGTTTTAGGCGTCGATCAGGCATTGGGCTATTTTGCAGTTCCTCGTATTATTAGTGAAATCGTACTTGGAATTGCACTGGTAAACTAGTCTGCGATGTTCTTTTTTTAACATTAGCGTAAATATAACTCGTATTTATCAACTTACTGTATTATACGTCCCGAGCCTCAAAACGTCACTAAAATCTAATTCACAAACATCTTGTGAAAAATGTCATCAAAACACGTTATGTCAAGAAGATGAGTTCAGCTACAATTTGGAACCACTAACTAATTCGCAATCGTCAAAGGTGGAGCGCAGTCGAGGGTTTTCATATCAACGCGACCACAGCTACAAGGTGAAACTTAGACCCAGATCACAAACATCAATTGAAAAATGTCACCTAAATAATAGCCCCACTTCACGACTTCTTCATAATCACGTTAATAACGATGACCATGACAGTTTCACCAAAAAACTAAATATTGGATCAGAATCATCTATAAAAAAACATCATCAAAAGATCCCATGTCCATTCTCACCTTCACGGTTTTTTAATGATCAAAATCGCCACCTTGAAAATTTTCATCTTACTCAAGCTGCGCAATCAAAATCAGACAAATCTGCACATACAACTTCTCTACAAGATAATTTAGTTTCTTCACATAAAGACATCCATA